>VZSZ01003998.1:170869-385380 GCA_013398815.1 Ibidorhyncha struthersii
GAGGGAGCTGCATTTGTAACGCCTGTTCTGTGCACGGGAAAGCGGGTTCAGTAATGAAATTTAAGGTAGAGTGTACGTTTTTAGAGGGCTTATTCCTTCCAACACTGAATTAGTGAAGAGTCCTATCAAGCTGGGCGTAGCATGCATTGATAAAATGGTGCTTCATTAAATGACTGCTCTAAAGGATCATTTCGACTTGTTCCTCCCATTTCAGTATTGGATCTTAATCTCTTTTTTACAAGTAACATCAGGATTAGCAGAATTAAGTATTAAAGTTTGACCCAGTGGTGAGTTCATTTATTCCCTTTTTTTTTTTTTTTAATCTTTAATGATGAAGAAACCTCAGCTGATTTCCTGTTCAGGTTTGATGCGTCACCAGACTTGAGATTCATTTTTATTTTATTTCCAGAATCACACTTTAGTTTAGGGTATTTTTTCTTTCTAATAGGAAGCTGATTAATTGACTGCTAAAGCAGCCATAGATGTAGTTAATTTACTTTCTAAGTGTAGATGTTGAGAGTGCTATGAAGTCAGGCAAAGACTGGATTTAGAAAGCACCAGATTATACATACTGGTTAACAACACATTGAGTATCAAAGATAATTCATTACTGTAAAAGCAATGAGCATTTACAGGAGCTCCCATTCCTACTGGGTATTTTCCCCCAGGAAGGGGACTAGAAAAAAAATTCTGTACTCTAAAATGCAGCCATTCAAGTTCTTCAGATTAAATGTCTGTGTAATCAGTGTACTGTTTACTTTTTTTTCCAGTTCTTGAGCTGCCATAGTTAAGATGCCATGAACTCAGGGTATCATGGTTTGCTAAATGGGAGGCCTAGAAGTGTACTGTAGGAAACGGTATCCCTCAGGAAGGAGAGGATATAAAAGCTCAACAAGCTGTTTACAAAAATTACAATCATTGCAGTTAATGTGGTTAAACTAGGTAATTTCTGCCTAGAATTTTATAGAGCCATTGTGTATTTGAAAACCAAACTGTGTCAGGATAAACGAATCCTTCCAATATCTATTTAAAGTAGATAAATATTTACTATTGTCCTTTTACAGATGGAGAAACAAAGGCTGAATTGACTTGGCTACAGCTACAACTAATTAGTGTAAGGATAGAATTTGAATTTGGGACTTTGAACCAAATGCAAAACAAACAGGATGAAACATTGCAAAAGGAAACATAATGAAAAGATAATATAAACTTTATATTTCAAGCATAAACTCACTACCCCAATATAGAAATCGTCTTCTCATAAAGGCCTTTAGGCAAGTAGGCAGCCTAAAAAGCTGCTTCTTACTGAAAACAGTATCTGGTTAGACCGTCATCATTGCCTTACTTGCCAATTTTGTGTGTCTTACATTACTCCCATTAAGCTTGTTGCTTCTGAGAAAATTCCTAAAGACAAATTGGAAATCAAATTAAATTTGCAAATAATTGAAGTTCAAATGAGGAGCACCAGGCAAATTACACTTCATCTTGAAAAGCTGCAACAAAATCAGGCCAGAGATTTCTTTTACTTATCTCCCAGATAGATTATTGGTGTGAGTCACCCGAAGCACTTGTACTAAATGTGGAAATGTAGCTGACTCAAAGACAAGTGATTGGCATCATTTTATGGGATGTCACTAACTGCGGTTTCATTAAATTGCAGTTTTCCCTCTGTCCTGGTCAAATGTTAACTTTCATTACAGTTTGGTCTGAGCATAGAATTAACTTTTCTTTTATGATTTTGGTAAGTTCTCTGGATCACAAGGGCCATGACCTTTATTTTTTCAATGTAAAGGACGATGCATCTTAAAGCACGATGCTCGCTTGCTTCTCTAAATTGCACGTTGGAGGCGCAGTAGCAGTCACACAGTTACTGCACCACTTCAGTATTTTGCAAGAATAGCGTGGTCCTTTAACAGGGTTTGGGATTCCCCCCTACCTTTTCTGGTCATGCATTTGGAAATAATTTAATTAATTGCAGTACCTAGTGTTTTCAGTCAATGCCTTTGTGTCACTGATGAAAATTAAGAGACAGGGAGTTTTTAGTGGTGTTTCTGCATAAGTTTAAGCCATTTCAGACTTAATGATATTTTTTTGTTTCTAAACATGCTAAGTTAAAAAGCAAGAAAAACTTATCTTATTTTTCTGGACTTCTAAATGCCTTCTGCACTGGATGTTGTCTGAATTGGATTCCTTTGCCTTAACTGTCTTGTTTGCTCTGGTGCCTGTGATTCGTTTGAATATGAACTGGCCAACACTTGACTAATGGAAAACCTAAAGTAAATAAGTGATAGTGCACGCTAGAGAATCAAAAGGTCCTACAGTGAGCTGTAGTGCTCTTTAAAACAATTCAAATATCTTTCTGTAAACCAACTGTTGAAGGAAGAGTGGATGAATGGAAGTTTAAAAGCTTGAATCATTAAAGTTTGGGACATTGAAAGCCTAGACTAGATTTAAGTGTTATTTCTTCAAAGTCCTTGATGGAAGGGGAGTAGGAGAGCATTTTTAAAAGGGCTTTCTTTATCTTTGCCTGGGGTTTATAACTGAATCTGTGGCTTGAAGTTTACAGGGTCGGTTTGGCATTGGAGTAAGAGTATCGACGTAATATTCAGATGTAGGGTGGTCAGCTTAAATGATTAGATTTTTCTGTTGTCTTCCTCTCAACTCTCAAACAATTTAGTCTCTACTGTCAATTGTGGTTTGGTTTGTTTTTTTTTTTTTTTGATATGCATATCTTTTATGTCTCTTTTATGGGAGGCTTGAATTTATAGCGCAGTTCCTCTCCCCTTTGCCTGAGTAGTGTTTGTTAAGAATATAAAACTTTCTAGACAGAGCCAGCTGTTTTGAAGCTGAAAACTTAACTTCAGAAGTTAAAGGCCCTCAGCTGAAAACTGGCTAAGGTGTACACGTATGTGTGTACTAAATAGAGGCAAGCTGCCTTGTAGCTGTTACTTGTGGTGGCATCAGGCTTTGTCTCCTCCCTGCCCTGTTCAGGAGGTCTGTGTGTTGCTTTGAATAGGCAGGGTGTAAAGCACAGAGTGAAGCTGTGCAGCTCAGTACCAGCGTGTATGTATCTTCCAGAGCCAAATGATGATATTGGACTGCAATAGACCATTGGGCCTGTGCCTGATTCAGCTGTAAGCATGAACAAAATAAGCAAGAGAAGTAAAGGTGAATGAAGTAGGCAGTAACTGGAAAGACTTTTGATGATATTTGTCCTCAAATGAATAACAGTCTCAGGATCAAACTGGGTTTATTCTCACTGCAGCAAGGTTAGACCTTGTAGCGTTATCCCGTATACGGCAATTTGTTAAAGGTTAATTGTTTCTTTTTTTCTTTTTCCCCCCTAAAGTGAAAGGTGCTTTAGATTATAGGTGTCAGTTATGTAACTGGCCAATGACAGGAAGTTTGCAAGAACCACTTTTGGTCATTTTACAAGAATCTGAAATTTTAATCATGTTCATCACAGCGATGGTGTGTTTTTTCCTAATAGA
This sequence comes from Ibidorhyncha struthersii, assembly GCA_013398815.1. NCBI lineage: Eukaryota > Metazoa > Chordata > Aves > Charadriiformes > Charadriidae > Ibidorhyncha > Ibidorhyncha struthersii. The sequence continues at coordinate 174,361 of VZSZ01003998.1, forward strand.
AGAGATCTTTGTACTTAAAGCTGGAGTAGTTTGGGGTTTGGGGGCTTTTTCTGTTTGTTTTTGTTTTTTTACTTTTTCTTAAATGTGCTACAGAAGCCAGAGGTATCCTACAAGACACCTACATTCAGAAGGAATGCAGACAGGTGGGTACATCAGAGTTGACCTTTTCATTATCATCGTGTTTGATAAATTTTGACCTGATCTCTGGATTGGGGAAGAAAATGGGTCAGACTGCAATACTAGACTGGAAAGAAAATGAGATGTGAGTAAAAAAAAAAATGTAGTAATCTGTTTGTACCGTATGTATTTCTGCTGCAAACTGAAGCTGTAAACTTTCTAGCTGATCTGCATGAGATAAGATTGCGTGAATCTTTCACACCAGCATCACAAGCTTGAACTCCTCTGTGCTGCTTTATTTAATCCCTGTTGTCATGCAGTTCACATGTAGTTGATGTGGGGATCTCCATCCAGTTTTGCCTTCCATAAACCTTAGTTTTGTTTTCCTGACACTTCATTTCCTGATGATCCAAGTTCTTAAGAGTTGTTTGTTCTTAATGTGCTTCCAAGGGCTGTTGCTTGTAACTGTTGTCTGGCAGCACTGGAATGAGCCCTATCAGAGCCTGAACTCCAGGCTGGAGTCTTTCATTACTCAGGCACCGTTTTGCATGAAATTTAGGGGAGCTTTGTATTTTGGAGGCTTCAAACCTTTTAAAAATTTGGCTGAAGTGAGGGAAAACTTACGAGGAGGGGTATGAATGCATGCAAATTATCACATAAGAAATCTAAGATGGCCATTTAACTTAAATACTTGACCTGGTCCTATATTTACTTCTTGGTTATGAAACAGTCTCTCTGGGTATGTTTTTGCGGCTTAACTTTGCACCAAGGGAACTCCCTGTGGTGGCTCTTGTAGCCTAGCTCTAGCAGTCTGGTTTTGCTAGAGCTATGCCGATTTAATGAAGATATGGGCATCAGAATAGCATCCTAGATTCTGCCTACTTTGTGTCTAAATGCTTTAAAACATGGTTGCAACCTTTTAGAAAGCCTGTTGTGCAAGCAAACCACACCAATTTCCTTCAGCTCGATTTAACTGTCATTTGGTGGGTAGCCGAGATGGGGAATAGTAGATACGTTTTCATTTTTGCTAGCTCTCTGATCAGTGAACCACATGAAAATTTTGTAAACCTGAAGACAGGGGAAAAACCCTATACATTTCAGTCCCCTCATTTGGTTACAACTATAAAGGTGTAATGTTAATTTATCACTTCCTTCTAGAAGCTTTTTGTAACTGAATGAGCTAGTGCATCACGAAGTCTTGAAAATTAGAATGGATAGGAAACTCTTGTTATTTCAAACTGTTATGTATTTGTAAAGTGGCTTCAGGCCTTTGAGTTGAAAGACTAACCATTGAATTCAACATACTGCTGGGCTGTAATCACAGAAAGATAAAAGTTGGTTTTACACAAAGTGGAAACTTAGACACAGTAGTATGAAACTCAGTAAGCTCACAGCGAATATACATTGGGTGGTGTTTGTTTTTTGGATGGTTTGGGGTTTTTTTGGTTGTGTGTTTTTTTGTTTTTACAGTCAAGGATATCATAAAGCAATTTCTTTGCATCAGTGGCCTGACACATCATGTAGAATCAATCCTTGCTTAAATAGGAAATACTTATTAACGAAGGCTGCTGCAGACCTGAACTTGCGTTATAGCTGTATTATCTCTGCAGGCAAATAACCACATGTTTTATCTGGTATTCTTCCCAGTGCACAAACATGCCTAGCGAGTAACACGTGACAAACAAATATAACAAGGGTTGGTACGCTTGGCCAACTTGCAGAGTATAAGGATCTCATTAATTTTTTCCTACTTCCTGCCTTTGCTTTTTTTATTCCAAGCTTACCTTTTTAGGACAGCATTTCCCCTTATCAGCCTAGACAAGGTTCTTTCCCTATTTCATCTGCATATTAGTCTTTCTATGGGGATAGCTATGTAGAATGATAAATTCGTTTTTTATTTTATTTATCTATTTTAGCAATAGCTTTTTATTTGGAACTTGCAGGAAGTTACATACTTATTTTTGTTGTTGTTATAGTATGTAAAAGGTAAGCTAAGGACCACATTCTACTGGGAGGAAAAAAATGAAGGATGTCAGAAATGTACCACTTACTACTATCAATAAAACTTTATTTAACTAAAAGCTCTGTCCAGTCTCTTGCCCATATAATAACTAAAAATCAGAGAAGCTCTTCTAAGTAATTACTACCTGTTATCAAAAATACTTATGCTTCCATTTACAATTGCATGCCACAGTGAAGCCAAATAAAAATTGGCTAGCAGGTCTCTGTGCAAAGAAATCTTGGTTTTTCAGGTTCCCTACAGTTGCATATTCAGACTGGTGTCCTAAAAAGTCAACTTTAGGGTCCATATTTAAAATCACCTTTGTATATACACAGCATGAAACACACAGCAGGACTCCTGTTGACTTAGCTTGTAAGGTCTGCACAGGGTTGTCTCGATTTACCGCAATATGTGAGATGCCACCTGCAGAGTTCCTTGGAGTGGAAAATTCCTGTTAAACAAAGCCTGTGCCTTGCCTCCTTCTCTACCATTAACCTGGTTCCTGTTGATGCCAGGTCTTTCTGCAAGTGCTGCTCAACCCAGTAAGTCAGGATTTAAACTGTCTGAGCGGGTATTGGGCAGCTGGGCTGCCAACACAGATGGCGGCTCGTCTCGCCTTCCCAGGAGGAATGAACCTCCGTGCTCCAAACCTGTGTGAGGTTTCTGGTAGTTCTCAACTTTTGCTGGAGACCAGTAATAGCCTGCCCACCTCTCCAGGAGGGGATGAACCGGTATCCGTGCTGCCTGCAAGTGGTTGTCCTTTGGCTGCAGTTACAGTGATGAGTAACGAGGAGGGAAAGAACAACTCCAACTGCCTGGCTATACTTTTTGTAAAAAATCTCCTGTTTTTTTATCTCTAATCTTCAGGCTCAGCCAATGAGGTTTAGCTGCAGATCCTAACACTGAGCTGATTATGTGCAGATCTGTAGGTGAAACGTTAAGCTGTCAGAAGGGAGACTTGCTGTGCTGCCTGACATGAAGTAGCGTCTTGTTATATCCCTGTCAGGCAGACTGCACCTTACTGTGTCCTTCCAGGGCCCATCTGTCGGAGCCGGAGCTGGGTCCCCGGGCACCATCCTGTTCTGCATGAGGGGAGAGCTCAGGGGCAGCATCTGTACCGTGCTTTAAGTGTGGCTCTGACACTAAGCGTGAGCTGAGACTCCCGTCGGCTGCAGGTTTGGCATAACTCTCCCCAGGCCATCCTCCTGTGGGCCAATGACCCTCTGTCCAAAGGGTCACCTGTGTGACCTGCTGCAGGAACCGGTGGGATGCCCTTGCACAATGTGGGTGCTGGCAGCCAGAGATAAACTCTAGGCAGTGTTACCCGCTGCTGAGCCTGGCCTGAGCTTGCTCCTTGGTTGGCCATTTCCTATAAATTGCATATGCTTTTAGATTTGCCATGGCTGATAGCAGCCTCTCATGACAGCCAGCAAAGGGTGGGGGAAAGGAAACATCATCCTGAAATCCTGCTCCCAACAGATAGAGAGCCCTGGTGACCGTGAAGTGGGATTCTCTGTTGAAAGCTGAGACTTCCCAGGGCTGCTCCTTAGGGCACAGGAAAATCCATCATTGTTTTCCAGCCCATTTTTTCCATTTCCTGGTTTACCACTCAAGTTAAATTTCCTTTTAAGTGCTGTTTACGTTTGCAGCTTTAAAAATATGGGAAAGGCGCTCTCATGGCAGGCTGTAACATAGTGCTAGCAATTATTTCAGAGATGGTCCCTGCGTTGCCTCTTGCCCTCTCATCTGTCATCGGCTCCCTCCTGTGCTTTGTGAAGTTTTTGCTTCGCTGCTGACTGTGGCGCTGCAAAAAGTGAGCTCATATGGAGCTCAAATTACTGTTGAACCAGTTCAGATCTCTTTAATAGAAACCTTCCTTCTCCAAACCCTTTTGCACTCATTTTACTTAAGTCATAAAACGTCTTCTGTTAGAACTTTACGAAAACAAATCAAAACCCTCTTCTGTGTCAGTTACAAAACACTTGGGTTTCTTTCCGTGTTTTTGTTTCGTATTATTTACTTAACTGCTGCTGGAGTAGTGTCTTGGGGTAAAAAGACACTGCTTCTTAGCCAAACAATTTAAATTTTTCATGAAGGGAGATGTATAACCAAACTCTTTGTGAAATGAGTTAAACATCCATTCCAGCTCAAGCTTTAAATAGGAAGTGTGGACCATTTCAAAAGCCAGGAAAATTTGGACATGGTAGAGTATGGATGCGATAATACTTTTCAGCAGCTGTGGAAATAAAGGAAAACGTCTGACTGGTTCTGGCAAAAGCTTGCATAAATTTATAACTTAGGGTGTATGCATATGATCTCCTGAGACAGAGTGAATTTTTGCAACCGCATGTAACACTGAGCGGTATGCGAGCATCAACCCGTATTTACAAAATCCTGTGGTAAGTGTCTTTTCAGTTTTTTTTTTTTATTTTTTTCTTGAGGCAGAGATGTGCCAGGATCTATTGGAGACCCTGTTAAGTAAATTCTGTCTCTCCTTTTTTATTCTTGTTTTGCTTTTTGGCTTTCTTTGCTACTGGCTAATCTATCAGTGATGCTTAAGTTAAAAGGGACCTCAGTTGCACAGTCATTCATGTGAAGAAAAAAGTAAATTGTATATGCTTCTGAGTTTTATTTTCTCTGAACTCCTCATGTTACTGCTGTTTTTTGAGATGTTGTGGTATTGTCTAAGTTATTTTGGCAGGTTGTGAAAAGCTTTTTGAAATGGTCAGCCTTGCGTTTATGCAGGAAGAACTTTGGTATCTTCTGCCTTCAGAATTTCGGCAAAATTTCACAATCACTGCAGAATCATTTGGGTCTGGGTTCTTTCCAGTTGCTGTGTTTGACTTTTACAAGGAACTGTATGTGTTAAAAAAATGTAATGAGAAATAATAAGATATTTTAGCCCTACAGACTCATTTATCTGTACGCATTCAGTAAATGACTCTTACTGAGATCGGTGGTTTCCTGTATTTTATTAGCATGGCAGTTTCAGCTGGTCCTGTAATCTCACATGTCTTTTTATAACTATTTTATAAGGAGAAGGACCCAATTAAACCAGTTCAGGTTTCTCTGTTAGAGTGCTGTTATCCATGCTCTCATCATAACACGTAACACTTGGCTGTCCGTCTGCTGTGCTTCGCAAGCCTCTGGCATGTGTCCCCCAGCACTTCTGCACTTGTGCCAAAAGTCACTTATGCAGCCATATCTTTTTGACCATCTCTGCCTCCTTTTATTCTGATGTGTACACAAAAGCACACAATCCCATGTTTGCTTTCTATTTTTTAGCCAACAGAGGCCGAGATTACAAGGTGGTTCCACCTCTCTGTGTGGGACTGCTGTAGGCACTGGAACCTCCCAAGCTGGAGCTGTGTGCCCCTCGCATCCCCTGTGCAATTACTGACTCCTGTGCCAGCCCCCCAGAGCAGGGCTGATGCAGGGAGGTGGGAAAAGAGAGGGGAGGGGGAAAAAGTGGGTGGCAGCTGCTGCAGCGCAATTAGGACAGCTTCTGCTATATGATCCAGCAGCCAGGTGGTTTCTGTTGTTGCCAGTGAAGGTGAGGATAGAAGGTAGGCAGGAAAGAGGGGCCATCCTATACCTGCAGCAGCCATTGCCCAAATGCAGGTAGCTGGGCTCCAGCAGGAAGAAAAGGAAGAATTTAGCTCTCAGGGCAGTGTGCCTCTTGAATTGTTTTCCGCTTCTCCAGGGAAGAATAACACAGGTGAGCAGAGCCTGAAGACTTTCTGCTGAACATAAATCTTACACGAATCTGATCCTGCTCTGGGTGTCTGGTGCGTGGTAAAGCAGCGCTGCTGTGGTCTTCACTGCTCTGCTATTTAACTGGCAGCTCAATGAGGTATGGAAGCATCCACTATGTTTCTGCCTGTGTCTTACTGTACAAGCGTCTTGCCAGTGTTGTGATACAGGAGTGAGTCTTGTCCGGGATGAGGTCAGAGGAGTGTACTTTGGTCAATTGGGGATATGAGACTTAAACAATAACTCTAAATTCAAGATTGGCAAGACCTGTTTCAATATGGAATGCCCCGTGATTTAGGCTTGTCCACTTTGAGATCTTCGAGTATTTTGTTGAACGTATATATGGGGGTAGGTTTTTAGGATTGTGTAGATCAAAACATTCGTTTAAACTGGATTAGAAATACATAAAAGTAATGGGGGAAAATCTTATTTACAAGTAAGTTTAAAATAAATGTGTAGTTTAGCCATAAGGAAATATTCAGTCTAACTTAACCTCCCCTGCCTCCCTGATCTAAGCACTGTAAGGTTCCCCCCCCTGCCCTGAACATTTGTGACCTGTTGAAATTTATTGGTGAAGAGGTTGCACCCAGTTGTTTTGAGAAACAAGCAAAACTTGACAGTAGTTTTTCTGTCAAATTCAGAGATGTTGTCTTGATTTTTTTTTAATTTTGTTTCATTTAATGGATTCTATAACTAGTTATTTCAATTCAATAAGTAGTTATTCCAAAGCTGAGAAAGCGATGAAGAGTCAGGAATATGATTGAGATAGAAAAGGATGACTCTACTAGTTCTAAAATCTGGAATCAGGACCAAAAGTAATCAAATTGCTAACTTTATATAATAACTAATTTTATAAATTTGATCTATAAACAAAAGGTCTTGTTCCACTTTGTGCCCAGCTTGCTTGAGGTGATTTTATCTAAGTAAATAAAATCAGTTTTGCTTTGATGGTTTTGTGAACTTACTCTGTATTCACTTATGTCTCTTAATGTAACCTTGACAGGAATAACATCTGAAAATGTGTTTGCTCAGAACATTAGAACTGAGTGATTTTCCATGTGTAATAAAGAATTTGAATAAGCGTGTGTTATATGCGAACAATTAGTGGTGTAATTTATCTGCCTCTTTAGCAAACAAAAGGCTCATGTTACAGCAACCCTTCTGCAGAGAATAACTGAAACATAGCAAATGCTATAGATATTTAACAGTCAAAATTCCTGCGTAAATAATTTTCATTTTTAGCATCTGTTCATTTCTAGACTACAAATCAACACCAGTGTTCTCTCCTCTGATGTGACTTGTTGAATCCTTTTTAGCTGAAGTGAAAAATGGAAGCATGGGATTATTTTGGCCCTGCATGTACTTTGCTCTTGATGTAAAACATTGAAACCCACAGACTGCAAGCTTTGAATATGTAAAAGTTGCCCCTGGCTGTGCAAGAAGATATTTAGATGTGCAGATCATGAAAAACCTTTGTGGTCTTTCAGGGAAGGACCACCTCGGTTAAAAACAAGTTTAAAAATGGAAGCTTGGTATGATTTCTTTCTTAAATCTAACAGATGCTGGATAAGGGGAGTTAGGCATAAGGAGGAAGTCTTAAAACTGATTTGAATTAGATTTCAAAGGTGAGAGTTGCGTTGGTCATTTAAAACCTTGGATTTCTCACCACCACCAGAGTCAATAAATGGCAATCTAACATGAGGTTCTGGCAAGATGCATGAGGTCCTTTACAAACCAGACTGGAAGTTAAAACAGATGTGGTTTGGGATCATATTTAGCATCTGTGGCTGGTGACAGCGTAGTATATGAGAGGAGATGACTTGTTCTCACCAGGATGGGTTGCTTGTAGATTCAGCTGATACGGACCCGTTATTCATGCATGTATTGGCTATAGTCCTTCAATGTTGACTTGGATAGTGTAGGTCAGCTGCACCAGTGAGGGTCTGGTTTCTGAAAGAAGGTTGCCGATCCTATTCCAGTGCCTCATTCCAGTGCCTCTTTCCAGTGCCCTTTGGGCTTTCGGAATGCCATTTGGAAGGCTTCATTAACAGTCTGTTTCCTGGCTCCCTTCAGCACGGAAGATTATTAGTCATCTGATACTCATTTGCCCAAGGGCAGCCATGCAAAAGTTAGCATTAAAGGATGGCACCTCTAAGGGGAGCAGAAGGGACTTTTCTTGAGTCTGTGCCTCCCTGTGTCATCTCCAGCCAGCAGCATCCTGCAGCGCACATATGGATGCACACAAGATGCATGGGCAGCAAAGGGACCCGCACAGTCTCCTCTTTCAGTCACTATGACTCTCTCATGTGCCTTTGTGGCCTGCTGGAGGGAAACATGTACTTCTTTGCATGTTTGCTCAATAAATAAAGGAAATAAGCATCAAGAATGTTACATCCTTCCAAAGCCGTAACAATTCCACACCCCTCCCCCCCCTTAGTCTTAATCTGCCTATTTGATATCAACAAAATCACAGTAGATTAAACAGCATTTTCAGTTCCAACTGGATGTGGTTGTAATGGTTGCCAGGCAATATCTGAAGACATTTCTATCTAAATACAAAACCTAACCGATGGGAGAGGGAAGAAGAGATTGCTAATGAGATTATGAAGTAAAATATTGACAAACGACATTGTCTATCGTGGAGTCTGGGGAAAGAGATGAGCAATTTATGCAAAAGGAATAAAAAAAGGCCTTGGTTTTCATATTAGTTATGGATTAAATTTTGTAGTTTAAACAATGGGACTTAATCTGTAAACTGAATTAGGGTTTTATAGTTAAAATATGTGGAATAGACTGAATATTGCAAGCATTTAAAGTAGAAGCAGGAAGAGGAAGGGGAAGAAGTAGCAAGCAATTGGGCTCTCTCTCTGTAAGGCTCTGAGACTAGGACTTGCATCTCCAACTGGGGGGTTTGCTTTGTTTTTTTTTTTTTTTTTTTTTTTCNTTTTTTTTTCCAGTCACATTGATTATTGAATATTGATTTTTCTTTTAAGGAAGGAAAAAAAACCCTATGCAAGGTGTGTGTGTTTTTTCTGGGAATAACAGAAAACAGCAACATAGTATTTATGTACCTAGAAGCAGAATGATAACCTAAACTCATGTCTTGCATGTATGGAAAAGTGCCATTGTAAATGTGAACAGATGTTGAATTAAGAAGCAGAAACTTCTGATCAAAGTCTGATGTATATTTAATACCGTTGATCACAGGGCAAGCTGAAAATTAAATATAACAATATAAAGTGTTTCAGAGGCATGTGTCATGGTAAATCCAGTGAATCCCTGTGATTTGTCTGGCATTTTAGGTGATTAAATAAACAACAGCGATGTGTTTGCTATATTAGAGCTATACCCAAAATAGAAAACTGTATTAGACAACTCGGACTGAAAAAAAGAATTAAAAAATTAAACTATTACTTTAAGACATGGGAGAAGCGGCCTTATTGTGTACTTCAAGGACACAGAGGGCTGCCATGAGGCTACCACTGGAGGTCAGTTGGCCCTCCTGCTGTGAAATGGTCCTCGTATAAACTTCATAGTGACTGGATAAAAGAGCAAGTAGAGCGGAGAGAGAATCACACATTTATGGAAAAAACATCATCTTTTAACTGTCAAAGTTTTAATGTGCTATTTTCAGTATTGTGTCGCGTCAGTACAATAAGCATCTGATGGTTTCTTTAGGAGTTTACACAGACCTGTGTTCATCTTGTCTAGCACTACCTGTCCAACTGAACCATCTCTGTCTTCCTTTGTAGTCATTGAGAAAGATGTTTTTTGAGTGAAGCTGAGACAGTTGCACCTCCAGAGGGTGGCAGCTCTTCAGCAGCTGTGGTGGACTGGGGTGACTGGTCTAGATCAGGTGGGAAGAATTCATGCGTATACCATCTGCTGTTCAGTGAAGCTCCCAGAAGGGCTTTGGATAAAGCTCTCGATTGCCCTTTGAGGACACAGAATGCACCTTTTAATTATTTTTTTTTTTCTTTTGAAGCCCTTTGAAAGGTGCTTAGTAACACACGTGCCTTCTCTGAGAATTCAAGGATCACTGACAGACAAATTAACCAGGGTTACCAAATGAACACATATTTTAATTTGCTTTGTAATTTAAACCAACAGAATACTTCAGCATCTATAGCGCCCACCTTCTATTAAATTGTTTTAACGTCAAAGGGGTTTCACTGAGGATAAGTTTTCTTTTGTTTTATATGGTGCACACTTCGGTTCTTGGATACTGCATATGGCTGTTTCCTGTCATGACTGTTTGGTAAAGGACTTGCGCCTATTTGTGCTATTTCTCACATATACCCTTCTATGCAGGCTTTGGATGGGGGAGTGAAGCCATTTAATGCCTTGGTAAAGGTTGGTTTGGGGTTTTTTGTACTTATGAATAAATCAGTTTTTATTTGAGAAAACATTTGCACAGTGATGGCACCTACTAAGAATAAAACACTTCTATGATATCGATTGGAAAGAATATCCATGAATAAAAAATGAACTACTTGAATTGATACTATTACTTTTCATCCTCTGCTTTCTTAGTCTTGCCTGTTGCTTTTATTCTCTTTATTAGCTTTCCATGATGGTGGAGTTTTCCTTTCAAAAAGGGCAACATGGCCCTGTACTCTCCATTGTTTTGTTTCATCTGCAGCGCACACAGTAATGTGATAGGGAAGTTGGGAGTTATAATTTCAGAACTGTACATGCAGATAGTTTGTCTTTAAAACTCTCTTCCCCTGTTCCAGNTTGCCTCTTTTTATTATTTCATTTTATGGTATGTTGTACATAGTATGTGAACACAAAGTAAATTGATGGCCTCTGAATGGGAGGCTATTACAGCATATTCCCAATTAGATGAGGTCTCCTGGCTCTCACTTGCACAAATCTTAAATAATCCAGAGCACTTTAGGTGTAAGTATAGTTTTAATAATAAAACTTGCTCTGTGTTAAATTCCTGGAGATCTTTGTCTTTGTAACATCAGTCCTCATCAGGGTTATTAACCTAGGGTTATTAGCTTTCAGATGTTCACCAAGGCCAAGTCTTGTTCACTTCTCTTTGGTGTTCTTTTACCGATTTAATAAAATAGCATCATTATTTCTATGTCACATCTGGACTTGTCTCTTACATGCAGAGGACAGTGTTGATTTACTGTCTTAAATTTCCAAATTTCATGCTAGGTACAGTGGCCAGTGTTCATTGCAGCTGATAAACCTTCCCCAGAAGGCTAGTTTGATAACAACAAAGGAATAAGGATGATAACGAGAGTCACTGGTTTGGACAATTGGGTAGGTGTTAATGCTAGGCAAAGAATAATGAAGGATATAATGGCCAGGTAGGGAGAATAACCATCCAGCACTGACTTCTAGTCAGACTGATTTTGTTCCCTTTTTCTTTTCGTGATCACAAAACTAGATTCTAATTTAGTGCAGATTTTATCTTCCCCTTCCTCGTTAGTGTGGAGATGGTCACAGCTGCTGGTAATAATGAGCCTATGTACTGTACAATGTCAGGGGAGACTGCAGTTCATTGCCACTGTGCCCAGCCCCATTTAATGAAGTTTTTTGAGAACGTGCAGCAGTAGTGGGTGCATTTTATGATGATGACAGAACCTGTTAGGCTTTAAATGCATTTTCTTTCCAGAAGCATGACAGGGTTTTCATGCAGCTTGGTGCTGTGTTTAAGGTTACATCACCATTTCCAATATATAACTCTTGTTTCCAGTAATGGTGCTGTGCAGCAGCCCCGTTACAAAGTACTTAGCGGAAAATGGTTTTGTTGAGATTAAGAAAGAAAAAATTTTCAGCCTCTTCTAATGTTATGTTCACTGAAAATATTGGAAGGGAAGAAAGCCTCTGTGTGCATGATTAAAATGGGTTTAGATGGAGTATAAGGTGCTTGGAGTAGGAGACGTCCTTAATACTGTGGGAACATGGGGGAGGTTAAAGGTGGAGTGGGGTAGCACTTTTCAGTAGGTAAGGACTGTGAAGTTGTTGGCATTGATCTAGAGTAGTAAACACAAATGTTAGCAAGGCTCCTGCAGTGAGTAGGGGGTATAAGCAACTGTAATGTCATTCTGCTAGAGTTAATTGCCCCAATGCACCGGGAGCTGTGCCAGCTGCGGGCTCTGGCTACAGAGCTGTTTCTCTATGTTGTGATTTCTATTAAACATGATTGCTGATGAAGACCTCTGGCTCACTTTATTCAGCTTGGTGCTGGAGTGGTACTGGTGACTTGTAATAGGCTTTTCTGTGACCTTGGACCACGTGCTTCACAAAAAAGTGAGGGGAAATTAATGGAACATCTGACCTTACTTTTTAAGGGTCAGACTTTCATTTTTACTTTCTTGACTAAAGTTTCATGGATTCTAAGTTAATCTGAGTTGCAGTGACTTTTGGCTAGGGTGAAGCACTATCTTGCCTTTCTTTTTCTTTTCCCAATTTAAAAAAGTTTGATTTCCTGGATCTTTGAAATTGTAATTCTAGATGGTACATAAGATAGTCATTCCTTGCTCATACACTCACATCTAAACTCATAATAGTTGGAGGCAGTTTGTGGTATTCAATTAGTGGAAAAGAAAGCCTTGAGTTAATCAACTCTTAGTAAATGAAATCCTAATGGTTCTTAGACTTCTAGTGCTGGCCTTGTGGACTGTCATAGCAATTCAGCAGTGTGCAGTAATATTCACTTCCAAACTGAAAGTCTGTTCAAAAAAGAAATGCTGTCTTTGCATGACTTCAGTTCTAAATCAACCGCATTAATTTCTGATTTCCTATTTGTAATGTAAATGAAATGAATAGTTGATTTAGAGCTAATAAAGCAAATGGTATGGCAGATTTTTAGAGTGAGAGGGGATCTTCTGGCATTAATGCTAAACAAACTTAAGTCTTATTCAGCCTACAACTTTAGTCTGCCAATCAGACTTTGTTTTTTCACATATTTTCTTAATAGTTTGCATATTTGGGGATTGCTTTTTACCAGAATCACTGTAAAAAAAAACCCAACAAATAGAGGTAATTTATCGAGATCTGTTCTGATTATTAACAAAGGCTCTATGTATGTGTGTATATATGTATCTACATATGTATCTGTATGTTTATGTATATGTTTTAAAACTTCAGGCTTTAGCCACATGCAGAATGTAATCACATCGTTTTTTTCTTGGCCACGTTTGTGGCCAAAAAATGAATTTGGCCAAGAAATGGACTATTTATTCTCCTTTTAAGTCCACAAAATGACCTAAAAGGAAAATAAATAGATGGAAGCAAGAGAGACACTTGGGATTATAAGGAAGTCTAAGATTCTCTGCCAGGGTTAGGATTGTCTTTTTCCAGTGACGGAAAATTCAAGAGTCTTCTGTTAGAGTTTAAGTAGGCAGGATTTGAAATTACTGCACATCTAGAAGTGTACTAGATGGACTAATCTTGCAAGGCTCAGCTGGGACTTGTATGATCCACCTTCAGTTTCCAGATCTACCTAATTTCTCATGTAGCTTCAGGCAAGTAGCTTGATTTCTGTTTGGTTTGGGTTTTTTAATTTTTTTTTTTAACGTTCCCTGTCTTCCGAAATAAGGAAATTTGATCTCAGCTCTACAGAGTGCCATGAAGGTAAATTGGGAAGCGTTCAGTGGATGAACACAGACCGCTGCTCCTAACTTTAGCCCTGGGCTACCGTGATAACCAGTCAGGTGGGGAGAAACATCTCCAGAAGGTGACTCAAGATGTATGCACTTCAGAGCATAAATGAGGAAGTGACTGGGGAGTATCCCAGAAGCTGTGGTGTATTTTCTCTTTCTTTTCTACTGTTGTGGCCTTTCTCTATTCTGGGTGCTTTCTTCCAGGCAGTCAGGGAGTTGCTGACCCAGATTTGCTCCAGCACTTGATCAGAGTGGGTGTACTGCTCAGGTTTTCAGTTGTTGGCTCTATTTCATCTGTTTGTTGCTGCAAGTCACTTGAAAGACTGATGTTTTGATATGAAGTACATCTTTTGTATATATATATTTCCATAGTGCTACCAACTATAAGGACAAAGTATTACAAAGTACATTTTTGAACCTGTGGGGGGTGTGTGTGTAGGTTTGTTGAAGAGAACCATCCTGCAAGCTGACTACTGCAAAAGTGCATGCTCCTAAGTATGCAGTGCAAAGCAATTCAAAAAAGCTCTTAAAACAGAAAAAAACATCAGCGTCTAATGAGAAGTCTTGTGCTGATTTAGACATATATTTGATTTGAATATATTTAAATAACTGTGAGAACATGTGCTACTAAAGCCACTTTTCCCAAGACCTAATTGCTTTTAAGTCTTGAAAAACTCATCTTGTGCATGCACGTCTACAATTCTAAACACCTTTAAGATAAATGTAGATTAATGAAGTGTCTTGAGAGTGCTTGCCTATACATGCACTTAGCCTAAATGGATAATGAGCTGAATATATGAATGCTTCATTACAGAGAGACAGAGTTGAGTCTAAAGTTTTTAATTTGAATGAAGAAAGCCAGGACTGACTTTCATATGTCTGCAAATTGTGCTCGCATGTCTCCTTGCTAGGAGTGTGCCATGCATTTACAGTCTGATCTCACTCCTCTCCACCAGGAGCAGATGGGGATTCTTGAACTTGGCCCAAATTCCTAGAAAGTCACTGCACTGACATTTTGTAAAGGTGTGAGAGGGAGTGGGAATTTGGATGGCAGAGGGTGCCATAGCAGAGCATGATACAAGGAAGCAGCAGCAACACTTCACTTCATTCAACGCTGTGTCGATAACTAGGAATATAAAATATTTCAGTGTGGTAAAATAAATGCTTCTCTCTTTTGCCATCTAGATGCCATGTCAAACAGATCCTCTTTGCCTGATTTTTATTCACCCTCCTCCCAGTGTAATTTGCTCAAAATTATAATTCTTTGGAACATCCTTTAAGTCTTTCCCTCCTCCCTCCCCAGTTTGGTTTTGTATGGGACTTTTGGCTACCTCGTGGATATTTTGAGGCCTATGAAGAAGGTCTGAGAGCTGCATGCAAGTATTTCCTAGTCCTCTGCGCCCCGCACACACCTGCCTGTTTCCCTGTGGTCTCAGCGGTGCTGCTCCCCTCCAGGGAACCTGGGGGCAGTGCTGAAATCCCAAGCGATTTTGAACAAGAACATGACTTTGGCTCTGCTACCTGTTGTTATCTAATGGAGCAAGCGCAGATGAGTGTATGTGTATTATTGTAAATTAAATAGTGGGGGAAAAATCTGAGATGTTATATTTAGTAATAATAATTTTAAAATTTTCCACATGGAAATGTGATTCTGCCTTTTTTAACAGGCTATTCTCACTTGGAAGCCAGACTGGTAATCCTGTTTGTCCACAGGTTTTCTGATTGAATCTTAAAAGTTGGTTATCCGTAATTTAAGTGTTTAAGAGAACAGTGTGTTCTTCTGAAGTAACTTCTAAACACAAAATTCTCTCGAAATATTAAATATTCACACCAGGAACGGTCTGGTAGCTTTTCTTTTAAATGTGTGGCTTCAGCCTCAGTGCCAGCAAGATTTTGTGTTAGACTGAAATTGCCATATTGTATCAGACCACAGTTGTCTCTTTATTTATTAGATACCCACTTGCATGATGGGCTTCTCAAAGGAAAGCTGAGCACATCTTTTGTTGGAGGTAGCATTAGTTTAATATGTGGAAAACCTGTGTCTGTGTGTGTGTGTGGAAAATCAGACAGTATGCTGAATCATTGCTTTGGAAATTATTTTCAGTTGGTGAACTTCAATTTTTTGCGTTTTTCTCTTTTAATTTTCAATTTATCAGTTATTTTGTTCCACTGTTCCAGCAAAAAATCCGATATTGTTAACTTGTATATTTTAAGTATCTTGGACCAGATGAAACTGTGTAACAGAAGATTGAAGCAGTAAAGGGAATTATTGCTGGTGAGTGATTAGATGTATGCTTTTTTCCAGTATCTAGCAAGAAAACTGGTGGATGTGTAGGCTGGAAACCTGGTATCTACATGATACAGATTGTTGGAGTTGTTATCCGTAATACCCAGCTCCAACTAGCATGGACTAGTCTTGTGTGCATCTCTACAGTGTATGAGTCATTTGCTGCTCTCCTGACTGCGCAGGTTTCTGTCTCTTACTGACTGCTTCCTTCTTTGTTTTTCTTTACGAAAAAATAGCCAGGACTGAAAATGGCTCATGTACAACCACCCTGCTGATGCGAATGTACTGAGCCGTGTCCTCAAAAATTACACGACAGCTTCCAGGCGTCTCTGGCATCAGTACAGTGCTGTGGTCTCCGCTTCCGTGTGCCATGTAAACCACGTGCAGTTTTTACCAGGCACTCATTCAGCCTAAAGGCACTCCAGGCCCGTATGAAACACATTGCCGTTTGGCACTGCTGTGTCAGCAGAGTGGTTTAGCAGTACAGCTAAAACACACAACACACAAGGAATAGTCTGCCTTTCAAGCTAAATATTCAAGCAGCTGCTTTGGAGCAGCAAGCCTGCCAGTTCCTATAAACCCAGTTCTCTAGATGCAATGGATAATAGTATTCCTTGCTGTTGAATCTCCTTCCTTGTAAGGAGCAGACCTCAGCTGACATTTCTCATGCTTTTTACCCCTGTTTTCAGGCCTGCACATGTGTTTCTAGTGTGGTTTTCTTTTAAACTGTATGATACAGTTCCTGCAGTGAGTCTTAATTTAATTCTTGTCTGACAAAGGCCCTCTTGTCTGTTTTACACGAAGCATGTGCTGACATCCACTCCATTCTTTTCATCAAGTGTTTGGCAGCGTAATTATGTACGAAGAGTTGTTCAGGCTATGCTGACTTATACCTGCTGAAAGATCTGGCCCACAGTGCGTATTTCTCTCTGGATTTTGATTTACTCAGCATATGGAAGATACATGCAAATACGGGGGGGCGGAATAGCCATCAATATTAAAAATCTGCAATTGAATTGTTTCTTTATTTCACTCTTAACTATCAGTGTTATATATATATATTTTTTTTTTACTATATTTACTGATTCTGCCCCTCTACTCTGCTCTGGTGAGATCTCCCCTGCAGTACTGTGTCCAGCTCTGGGGTCCCCAACACAAGAAGGACACGGACCTGTTGGAGTGAGTCCAGAGGAGGACCATAAAGATGATGCGAGGGCTGGAGCACCTCTGCTATGAGGACAAGCTGAGAGAGTTGGGATTGGCTCCAGGGAAAGCCTTATAGGCCCTTCCAGTACCTAAAGGGGCTACAGGAAAGATGGGGAAGGACTCTTCATCAGGGAGTGTAGTGATAGGATGGGGGTTAACGGTTTTAAACTGAAAGAGGGTAGATTTAGATTAGATATTAGGAAGAAATTCTTTACTCTGAGGGTGGTGAGACACTGGCACAGGATGCCCGGGGAAGTTGTGGCTGCCCCATCCCTGGAGGTGTCCAGGGCCAGGCTGGATGGGGCTTGGAGCAACCTGGGCTGGGGGGAGATGTCCCTGCCCATGGCGGGGGAGGTGGAACAAGATGATCTTTAAGGTCCATTCCAACCTAAACCATTCTATGATACTTTGCTATATGAAAATAAAAACAGTAATCTGCACTTGCTGATATGCAGAAAAGGATTTAGAAGCGTATGAAAAAAATTCATGTGCTAAATGAAATTTTAGGGTTTTGGCGACTGTGAGGTTAATGGTTCGCTACTGAAAGCTTTATAATTGCTGTCCCTTAAGGGATCGCTTGAATAAAGGAAACTCCTTGGATCCTGCTTATCTTGTTACCTCGTCACTTGGTATTCTTTTTAGCCTCTTGATGAACATAGGTTTCAGCAGCAGCTGGTGAGCTGTTAGAGTTTCCTAAGTCTGCCCTGGAAATGCCAGGGACGGCTGGTCACGGGCGTTTTGTCCAAGATTCAGGTAATGTGCCACCTAAAATTTTGCAATTCTTGCACCCCCGGTCCTGTATATGCTATATGGGATTCAGCTTAAACAGGTTTGTATACAAATGTCCTGGATCCGTTGTTGTGTCAGTCACTTTTCGTGAGATAATTTTGCAATAGCCATTACTGTCTGTCTTGTTACCTTGTGAGGAAATGAAATTTATGCCATCGTTCACAGTGAATGCGCCCTAAGAGTTTATCTGATCAGTGACCTGTTTTATTGTTGTGTGAGCTTTGCACATCTTCAGGACTCAGCTTTTTTTGTCCCCGTTAACACAGATGCAGAACAGGTGGATGTTTTTATGAAATGGATG
The DNA here is from genome assembly GCA_013398815.1 of Ibidorhyncha struthersii. Classification (NCBI taxonomy): domain Eukaryota; kingdom Metazoa; phylum Chordata; class Aves; order Charadriiformes; family Charadriidae; genus Ibidorhyncha; species Ibidorhyncha struthersii. The sequence goes on from VZSZ01003998.1 coordinate 192,441, forward strand.
TGACATCTGAGTAGACGGTTGAGAGCTGAGGCTGAATCACTCAATATTTGGTACTCTGCATCCAACTTTGCTCTGGTGGCAGTCTGTATTTCACAGTTAGCACACAACTGAGTGACAGTCAGCACTGGGAATTGAAACTGGGGTGGTCCTCTGACTTCTGAGGTGGTAAGCCAACATACTCAGGATGTGATACGGCCACTTCTAGAGGTACAGATACAGAAGCCATAGTTACAGAAGAGCTCAGCATTACTCCAGCTTCTACATCCTTTGTTTCACCCCCCATTTGAACTTTTTAAGGAACAAGTGGCTGGTGCACCAAGTGAACAAACCCGGTAGGCAGGGATGAGCTTCCAAGTGAAATTAAAGGCAAGACTTCTGTAACCAGTATGAAGAAACGTCACCATTTCCCACTTTCATCAGTTGGGGCAGAGCTGGCTGTTGCAGCAACTGGCCACTCCTTGCCGACATGGAGCAGTTGTTTTTATTGCAGCTGCCAATGTGAGACTGGTTGGGTCTTTGAAAGGGCATGAACTGGTGCAAGACACCTCCTGCTTAACTGGGACAACTGTGCTTGTTGCCTCTGGGAAAATAAGGGTGAGTGTGTTGGAGGAGAGCAGGAAAGTCCTGTGCATGGGCAGCTGTGAGAATTCGAGCCCCAGGATGGAAAGCTGCCAGCGCAGCTCCCTGACCACGACGGATACATCATCTCTAACATGGATCATGGGGAAGCTCGTGCGTTTGTCGCCTGAGAGATGCCTTGTGTCTGACTCGTACAGAAAGGAACACAGCCACTACAGATGCTCCATGTTCAGTACTTTAGCCTTTTCGTGGCAATTATGTGATTTACTGAGGATTTTTAATCCAGAGGACCAAATTGTTCAATTTTAGTTTTAATTTTGTGGTTTATGGCTTCTAAAGCAATGCATTGCATGTCTCCATCTCATTAATGCTTTTATTCAGAGTGATGATCCAAGCAGGAGGACTGATAATAGAATTTAACATTGTTGCTTTTGATTTGAGAACTACATGAAGAATGGTGTCAAATTAAAATACTTAGTGTTTTTTGTGTTTCTTTGTAGTCTGAACTCTTTTTGTGACAAGTGACATTAATTTTCATACAATTCTGGAAGAAACAAATCGGATATCTATTTCTAATTGCTACTGGTTAGGAATGTGATATGTGTGTAATGCAGGATAGATTGATTAGACTCATTATGACATGAAATGAAAATGTCAGACCACAAAAATAAGCACTAGAGTTGTTGCATTTTTTATTACACTTTTGCCTTGGGTTTTGCATAATTGAAAAAGGATCACACACACACAAAAAAACCCTTGCCCTGAAAAACAGAATATCAGAGAAGAAAAAAGCCCTCTCAATTACTGGAATAATCTGAGTCCCAGGAGACTGAGGAGTATGATTTGTCTGAATAATTGCATGCAAAGAAATGTATGGGGAAAAAATAAGAAGAAATATGTATTCTGGTTTGGAATCTCAATGAGGAGACTGTTGCATCTCTTTACAAGCACAAGATTGTTTTCAGGACTGTGGCAGAAGCAATGGAAACATTTCCAAACAGATCCTAGTGATGCCATGCCTGGAAGATGTGGAAGGAAAAAACATGTTCTTATTAGTGCGCTATTTTCTTCAAATAAGCTGCAGCGCCTTCCTTGTTACAAGAATTGATGCCTTGCTTTAATAATTTAAAACCTTTCTAAGACTAAGATCTGACGCCCAGACCCTTCTCCCTTTACCCTCCTGCAGAAGCACCATCAGTAGCACTGTTAGTCCTGAATCCAGTGGTGGTGAGAACCATCCAAGTACTATTTTTGCAAAATGGCACGTTTAATGGCTTTCCCTGCCAGCCTCCCTTTTTCTTCCCCCGCAGACTCCATCTCCGCATTTGTGGCCTGGGAGGTTTGGGAGGCAGGGGAGCCGGGAGCTGTGTGCTCCATGGGACTCTCTTCTGAGTCTGTGACTTTCTGGTGGGAAAACAGAGGGGAGGAGAAGTACATGCTCCTGTGCCATTGCAAGGGGACTTTGTCACAAGCTTGTAAAAGCTGGGGGATGGAAAACAGGCTTGGTCAGAGCAATGCTGGAGAGAATAGCTCGCTCTGGGAACAGAGCGGCCTCTTCTGTATGGCAGTGGGAGGGTATGTATACCCGCTGCCTCTCAGTGCCTGTCATGGAGAGGATGGCCTCTATGAAAGCATTGCAGATTTTCTCATGACCTCTGTGGTCTCTTCCAGATGTGCTAAAAATATCTCCTGCAATGGAGATCTGTTGAACAGATTTTTTCATTTCTGCTATATGTGACTCTTGCTCTAAAAAAAATATCATTAATCCTACCTGTTTATATCTTCTGCTGTCCCCGTGTCAGCAAAGGCTCAGCTCTGTATTCACATAAGAACTAGCCAGCCAGTTTGATGGGCTGTATATTTATTAGCATTAAAGGCCAACACCTGGAGTTTAGAACAAGATAAACAACTGGGTTTAAATCACATCAAGAATGAAAGATTTTGGCTCAAAAACTTCTGAGGAAGGAGGAGATGTCAGGGGTGTGTAGGTGTGCTACAGCTCACCCTGGGACAGGGAAGAGATGAACAGGCTCTTGAAGTTCCTTTCAGCCCAATTTTCTGTGATTCTGCAAAAATGTGATTACAATGGTTGTTAGCTGTGCAAATTGCTGGAGATAAATTGCTTTCAGCAACTTTTGTGTGTTTTATGGCTGTTTTCATCATTTTAGTTGATGCAGTCTTTTGTGGGAGAAGTGTTACTGGTGCATTCAAGCAGGTCTCTGGCATCACGCTACTGCGTATGAAGGTTAACCGAGGCCATTGCCCTTGCCAGCACTTCTGTATATGCAATTCTGTGGAGAACTGTAATATTAATATTGTGTATGTTCCCTGAATGGGTCAGATAAGCTGAGGAAGATTAATTGATTTTAGTAGACTGGCTCCAGCTCATGCCAGCTGAGAGTTTAACCTGATGCTATTTATAGTAGTATTTTATCTGATTGTGTAATCTCAATGTAAAAATTTGAAATCTCTTGAATGTATGGGTCTGATTCTCCAAGTATACCTGTAGTTTCTGAGCTTCTCAGTTCTTGATATCCAAATGACCTGCATATAAAGTGGCCTTTATTTAAGACTGCAGATACTTAGGTATTTAAAAAAAAACAACCCAAACCAAAAAAATCCACAATCCCTTCCCAACCCCCAAGAAACCCCCAAACCAAAAAAATGAAACAGCAACAATAAAAAAATGCCCCCCTACAAATCCAGACTGTAAGAATATCAGATTGATCACCTGGAAACAGAGTATTCTAAACCACTGTCTTCAAATTTTCCACTGATTTAATACTGGGAACTATCTGTTCTGGTATATTTTTAAGCAAGTGCCCTGGGAACACTAGTGAAAATGTTTCAATTGTTTCCACGCAGACCTACTTTGGTAGAATTTATTCTGAAACTAATTTTTGTTGAAAAACATCTCTGGGCCAGATTTATCCCTGAAGTAATTTTCCTTGATTTTTAATAGCATTGCAGGAAGGGTGAATTTGGTTTGTGTTTTAATTTATAACACAGGAAATATGTACAGCTACAGCACATCTTTGCTCAGGGTCTGGTACACAAGGGGAAAACATGCATGATTCTATCAGTACTTTGTTAATTTAATTATAACAACAGATGCAGCATTTAACTTATTTGACTTTTGTTATTGAGTTATTAAATCCTACACAAAGAATATTTTTATTTTCCTCAGCTATAGCACTGAGTGAAAAGCCTCACAGCTTCTTGAAATGTTAAGCAGCTTTGCAACTTCCTCTCTTTCTGCATCAATAATCTAATATTTTTGCTGGTAGCACTTCATTTTGAAACTGAGAGATGTAAATTTGTCTTCCTTTCTGCTTGTACCAACACCTATTTTCTACTGTGACCACAGAAAGAAAAATGCCACAAAAGAGACCTTCTTCCTCTTTTCCTCTTTTTCTTCTTCCCTCCCGTCCTTCCTTTTTAGGTTAGAACATGCTCAAAGTAAATTTAAAAACAGAGCTCTCTTGGAGACGCAGTTTAGGCACATTTCTGTTCAGTGGCATTTGGAATGTGTTTAAGAAAGCGCTTCCATTAAAGGCATTTCTCAAATTGGAAACCAGAGTAGTAAACTAGTAAGTGCTACTTGTGTTTGGTGGCCTGGAAATAACAGAAGTATTTCCATTGGTATTTCCAGTGGTGCAATTTATATTGCCTTCAAACAGAAATCCGTGCCTCTTGCTTAACCAGGATGCACAGAAACGAGACGTTTCCAGCTATGCAAGCTGAGCCTGGTGGTGGTACATGGCCACATCTGTGGTTAGGGAGAGCAGTAATTCTGCTCAAGGGCTTCCTTCACTCGTGTGGGCATCCTGGGTCTAGGAGAACTCTCACCTTCGGTGCAGTATCTCTCTCAGCATTGGACTGCTTTTGTCCATCAGTACCAGCACCCTCAAAAACATTTTTATCCCATCCTAATATAAATGTTATCAGTCATAGAATCACAGAAGGGTTTGATTTGGAAGGGACCTTTAAAGTTCATCTAGTCCAACCCCCCTGCAGGGGCATCTTTCACTAGATCAGGTTGCTCAAAGCCCCGTCCAGCCTGGCTTTGAACACTTCCAATGATGGGGCATCCACAGCTTCTCTGGGCAACCTGGGCCAGTGTTTCAACACCCTCATTGTAAAAAATTTCTTCCTTATATCCAATCTAAACCTACCCTCTTTCAGTTTAAAACCATTGCCCCTTGTTCTGTCACTACAGACGCTGGTAAAAAGTCTGTCCCCATCTTTCTTATAAGCATCCTATATATATTGAAAAGCTGCAATAAGGTCTCCTTGGACACTTCTCCAGGCTGAGCAACCCCAACTCTCTCAGACTTTCTTTGTACGAGAGGTGTTTCAGCCTCTGACCATTTTCATGGTACTACTCTGGACCTGCTCTAACAGGTCATTTCCCAGAGGTGCTGTTCTATTTTTTTTCTCTACAGGAGTCTAGATTGGCTTAGGCCCCCTGAAAGGACCAGCTTAGCCTGGCTACGTGCCTTTTAGATGCCACTGTTAGATGAAGTGGATCATCCCTAGTGACTCTGGTTTTGTTCTGCCCATGCCCTGCTCCCAGTGTTTAGCAAGCCATTTCCATACCAGGATTTCTGGCCAAGTTTGGGTGCTTGGGGAGAAGGGGGTGTGTGTGCATGCTCTGAGCAGTCAGTACTGGGGATCCACTGGGCTCTGCAGTGAGTTCAGCCATTGATGGTATTGCACTACTCTTTGGGATTCTATGTACAGGAATAAAAAAAAAAATTTCACCATATTGCATTTACTACATAGTAAGTTCATGTCGTGATTGGTAAGAAGTTCTGGCTGCTCACTGGATTTCAGATGAAGAAGATTCAGATGTGTTAGACTCGGTGACTCTTCTCTCCGTTCTTTTGAACAGTTGGCTTCCAGGTATGAAAGCCCTTTCCTCTCTTCAATTTTCCCCATCACTGGGACTTTCCACACTGCATAGTGGTTTTGTCACCTTCCTGCATGGGGAGGAAGGGTTTATTTCACCCGTATGTAGCTGGTAGGAGGGGTTCTTCTTCAGTTCAGCTTCCCTCACGCTGCAGATTGCAGGAGCACATTGCTCTGGTTCTTTAGACGACTCCTTCAGACCGACAGTGTTAATGGCACTTGCAGTCATTTTGTTATCTAGATAATTAATCCACAAGGTATTGCACACAATACAGTGAATAATACAGGAAATGATTAAACTGAGTATTTTCCATGGTTTTACATTATACAGTATGTGAAGCTGGAAGTAACTGGCACACTGGAGATACTGTAGAAAGCAGTAGCAGGTTTGATTTGTTTAGTATTACTGTAGTTTATGAAATTTGTGCTGGAATTTCTAACTATTTTGATTTTTGAAGGGACCTTTACTACTGCTATTAAAAAGCATTTTGGGTATCTAGGCTTCCTGGACTTCTCATAACCCCAGGGGAGGAAGGCAAGTGTCTCTGGAAGCTGCTTGAGAACGACGATATTTGACATTAGTGCTCGGCATAGCTGCTTTGATTTGCCCTCTGGATAACCATGCTAATGCTATAAGGAGCTTGCTTTTCCATTTTAGCTACAGCAGTTAAAGGCCTAAAGGTAGGTGACATGAATGCATCTATAAATACGTATATTTTAATGAAGCCATTGTTTATAATCAGATAATAATTATAATGCTATAAACAAGGGTTAGAGTGGGATATATAAAAGGTCTTAAGTGAGACAGAGACAAGTGGTTGATGTCTTCAGTTTTTAGCTGAGGTCTTGGGTAAGATTAATAGAAAGTGTTTATGGCTGAGCTACGTTGATTTATCTGGTGTAAGGAAGGGGAGATGAGACGTGAGAATTTGGATGAAATTCTAGTTGCCTTGGCCTTCTGTGTGTCTGCCTTATTCATTTAACATACTGTCTCCTCCTGCCTCTCAAGTCCCTTGAAGTAATGCAGCTGTCCCATGGGAGTTTTTTGGGAAGGGATATTTAAAAGACGCGTTCAGAGATTTTCTCTAAAATGGATGTCAGCACCATCTAGCAACAGAAATACCCCCCCGAGGAGATTATAGAATGCTGAAACTGTGCATAAATCTCTTCTCCCTGATAAGAACCTGTGCTCCAGCCTCTACAAACTTTTCCATTGGGATCCTTCTGGAAACTACTAACAAATTTGTTAATCTCCCTACTGGTGGGACTGGTACTTCTGATGATGGACAAGCACATTTGCTGGCATGCCCTCTAGTAAACCCACTGCTGCTGACTTGCAAAGTTCATCCATTGACTTCAAACTTTTAATGATCTTATTGTAATTTTTTTCATCACTGTGTGAATTTAACCAAACATTGTTTTCCTGGAAGCACTGGGTTTTCAATGGCAGTAAATGTTTATGTTGAATAGAAGCCATAGGAAAACACTGAGCACAGTAGGATGCGGATCAAAATTAATTTGCAGACGTATACTTCCTGAATCAAAATCTGCTCCCCTGTACAACCATAAAGACTTATTGTTTGTTCCACCAGACCCTGAGGTGTATGTTTAATTAGGTGTGTTTGTGAGAGGGAAATGGCTTTTGAAAGAGGGTGTTTAACCCAAAACAGTGGAGTTGTTAGCTTAGCCACGTGCAAGATGATGCCATTTTGGTGGACTCTCATGGAGGTGACTGTCATGCTGCTCAAAGACACATAATATTTCATCTCATGCAGTCTGACTTTGCAGCAAACAGGTTAGTAGTGCTGGCAAATTGGGGTTTGGGGATGAAGGTGGCAACTGACATCTTTTTTATCTGGAAAATCTAAACTAAACAGTTACCTAAAACATGAGAGGGATGTTACCTTTGTGTGAAAGACGAGCTGAGGATCCTGTTTCTCTGGAGGGTTGCAACACTGAGGGCAGTCAAAGGTATAGTTTCCCAAAGTCCTTTTATTTTTTAAGCCTCAAAGGCCGCTGGCTTCCAGGAAGATATAGGATATAAAATGGGGATAATGATTCAGCCCTCTGCATAGGCTGTAAGCTTGTGGAGCATGACGACTCTCTCAAGTGTGTGTGGACAGTGAGGACAATGTCCTTAATGTCACTTTTTCACCTGCACTTTATAGTCTGATCTTAAATGTTACTGCGATTCTAACCTTTTCCTACAAGTTGTACTGCTTTGTCTGTCGGGTTGAAGTGGTACAATTCTGTGCACTGTCTGATTGTGTTTATGCTGGCACAGCTGTTCCCTGTCTGGAACAACTTTGCTTGATACTGATAGAGATATACTCGTGTGCTGATTTTCACTCATATGTTGCACTGGCAGAAGTTACATGATCCCAGCTGACTGTGTCTGTCTCTTCTCAGGGTTTTGCTTCCTTGCAGGGCCTGTTTGCTCATGCGGGTGCAGCACGAGCTGATCACTGCTATAGAATTTGTCAAATACAGCTGATTTGGGACTGGCTGGAACAAGTCCTTAAGACGCACAGCTGGTTGAGCTAACACCATGTTCAAAGCATGTGTTCACACATTTACCAGTTGTAGTTTGGTGCCATTGGTACCTGTGATGTTGCTGCTTTCAGCAGTGCTGGAAAGGTGTAGTTGAGAGAACAAGAAGTATGAATGACAAATCTGTGCAGGGGAAGGCTCCTGGATGACTTTTCATAGCCTGTTTGCTTTCCTATCCAAATGCATTTCTAAACTGGAAATGGATCCTTTTGCAGTCTGGCAGTAAAAATGCTGCCTTTGTTGTGTTTCTGTGCAACTTTTCCAGCAGCTTTCTTGGGAACAGTGTTAAAGCAGGTGGGACAGCATCCACTGTGCAGGCAGGCTGCTGGGTTCGATGTAGTGGGTAGGAATCCTGTGTTTATAACATCATATATCTCAATGATATGAAAAAAGCTATAGCTGACTTGTTAACGTTCACATTAAAGGATGACTGTTAACATTCTCTTGACGAAATGGGACTTAACTGTAGCAAACATTTGCTGTAATCTTAAACACTAATGTATATGGTAAACTCACATTAATGTAGTGGCTGAAGATGCAGTATTTACACCCTGCTGAGCACCAAGACTGTTGAGGAGTACATGCTGTTTTAAAGAGGACAGATTTTGATAAATGGGTCTCTGTCTTGTTACTAACATGCTCAAGAAGAACGTGCTGTGTTCACCAGTGGGATAGGAAAGCCCTCAGGCTCCCAGCTCTCATTCCAGCTTTTCAATGTGGATCTTCATCTTGGAGTCATTTCTGAGAAAGTATTTACTAGTGCAGCTTACAAAAACACGTGTTTAATGTGTCTTTTTTGTTGTTGTTTAGATGATAAATCCATAGACAAATAAAAAAAAGAATAAAAAAGAATAAAAAAAAGAAAACACTAGGGACTTTGGTAATAACTTGGGAAGGAAGACATTCATAAAAATAAGCTTGGGGTGAAAATGGCATTCAGGCATGAGACTCGTAAATCCCTGGTGTTTCTGTTGCAGCACCAAGAAGTTCACAGCCTCTCTGTTATTAGCTCTATCATATTTTCAAAGTTTTCTTCAGTATATCTGTTAGTGCATAACTTTTTAGCTTATTTTAAACATCATCAATTTCACTTTCTAATCTTCATTCAGCAAATTACCTATTTGGATTGTGCTTCTTGATTCTAAAACAAGCATTTGTTCAATCCTAAAAAAAGAGTGCTTAACATGAAATGGCTCCAAACTTTTGACAAAAACGCTTCCCATAATAGAACAAAGCATAGCGTTGTCGTAATTTATGATGTTTCTTTCTGATCTGCTCATCCAAAAAGGCCTCTGTTGCTCTCTCAGCATTTGGTATCCAACATGTTGCCTTGTGCTGACAACAACAGGCTGTTCCAGATTAATTTAAGCCTCAGCGATTTGCTCAGCATCACAAATCCAGTTTTTGGTAGAGCTGAGAATAGAGCCTCTCTCTTCTGTCATGACTCGGTTCGTCGCTGTAATTATGGGGCAGCTTTCCTGCTAAGTGAACGAGCCTCTGTTGTGACCCAGCCCATTATAATGAACAGGCCCCACTTTATATTTTGAAGAATTCCTCTTGCTCAGTAATTTTTTTTTGCAGTTTTAAAACATAATTCCTTAGTGAAATGTGGCAAAACATGATTGTCTAATTAAAAAAAAGAAGCAGATGTTAATTTTCTGCTTGGGCAATCCCCAATTCTCCACTACTTGTTAAGCAATCAGGTTGAGAAAGTGATTGTGTTGCAAGATGATGGACAAGCTGTGATGGATGTAGGAACTTGAGCAACTTGGGTTAAAATGTTTGAAAGTGTTGTGGAAGGTTGGTTTGTTTAACTCAGATTTATGGGACTAGTAACAGGTCAAGAATTTACAGTAAAGGAAAGGGGCTTCTGCCTCCCTTCATTGATAAAAGTAGTGCTTACAATTGAAGACCACCTTTCTTGTAGCGAGGCACAACCCAAGGAATCAAGAATGCATGAGGTGCCTACACAAATAGCAATTGCCCTTTCACCCTTGATCATAAAGACAGCTCCTTTCCTTCTAATACATCCATAACATCGTTGTCGTTTACGCAGTCATGGAGAAAACTAGTAATTAATTTAGTGATAGGAAACATGAAAGGCAGTGCTTGCTAGGATGTGACACAGCGCGATGTGTTCACTGGAGTGCCGAGTATTCAGCCGTGACCATTTGTTGGAGCGTCTTCTGATTGCAAAACAGAGGTATGCTTTTTAAAAAACATAGGGGTCATACAGGCTTGTTGGAATTTTAAATTCATGTTTTCTGTATTTGTGTTTTTTTTTTTTTTTAATAGCCCATTTAGCTATTGAAAGAGAGCAGGAAGAGGACTGCAGGAACACCTCTTGCCATTTCTTCCTTCCTTTTACAAAAATCTGAGACAGTAAGGTGATATCCTGCTGGGGACAGCGTATAGTGACATTTTTAAGGAGTCCTTAATATGTAGTTTATTGGCAGCATATAAAGTTTGTTGGCTTGAAAGTTTCCCTTTTCATTTGCAGGCCCAGCAGGTGCTAAGAGTCCCCCGAGCTGTCTGTTCAGTGAAGGAACGAAGACCAGGGCTGGCTTCAGGCCTGAAGACTTGCCGCTGGCAATTGGCAATTACGATTGTGTATCAACAGGTATTCATCATGTTAATTAAGCTTCTGTTGTTAAAAAATGGAGCTAGGGGACAGCTTCTCAGCCTGCCTGTTTTAAAGTAAGCTGGGTCACCTGTGAAATGGTTTTAATAAGAGGGCTCCAAGGCTTGCAAGAAGGCTTTTTTCAACCCCTTTTCTCTTCAGGCTGACAGCACCCTTTTTCAGAGACGTGGCCGTCTGGTTGTCTATATACGAATGACAAGTGGCATTCCCTTCTCTGGAAGCTCCGTATGCTGCTTTCTTGAACCCTGACTAGCAAGAGCCAAGCTGTGACCTAATACTGCTTTTGTTCCTCAGCTGCAGGCATCTAATGACAAAGACTTTCAGCCCTTTTCTTGGCTCTACATGAGTCTTGCTTTGCAGCCCTTTGGTTTTTGGCTTCTTTAAGGTTCTCTTTATTATTGAGCATGAAGAGACAAGAATATGTACATTTTATTTTCCTTTATGAGACCATTGTGAAATAGCATGATTTTGGGGGATGCAGGTAGGTTGTTTTAACAGTTTGATGGAGATCCCTGTAGTGCCTCTTTGGACTACTGAGGGCTTTTTTGCTTGTTCAATGTAGGTACTTAAGAGTTCAAGTTTAAGTCCAGTTCAATTCCACTTCTGTAGCACATAAAGCAAGTGAGCCATCCTCTTAAAAGCCCTGGAGAAGGATGCAAGGAACAGAACTAAGCGGTCCTACTAACTCCAGTGGCATGGCTGGCCCCCTCTGTGACTGCTGCTGAGGAAGGACAGTCTGAGACTTTCCTCCAGGTGGTCTGTCAAGCAGAAAGGTAACAATTGTAGGAAATTCCTTTCCTGCCACCAGTTCACAAGCTCAACAAACAATCCCTTTGTGGAGAAACTGGGGTCATCCTTTGAGTTTCTTATTTTTCTTTGTTAACTCCTTGGAATTTGTTAAGCAGTTCCTTTCTGGAAGGATTACTGAGTGGTGGTCTGTTTCTTCCTTCCTGAACTTCTTTAAGCCTTTCTAAGAAAAACAAAAAAATAAAGTGATGTAGAAAACATCCTAGAAACAGTCCCGTGTCACCATACTCAATTTCTTCTGCCAGAGTATAAGCTAAAATCTCCCCTGTGTATGTGCTAAGCTTGGGTGACTGCTTTTGTTTTAGGTCTTCATTCTTCTTAGGTCTTCTTTTTCGGGTCTTCATTCAAGGGACACTAAAAGGCCAAAGGCAACTCAGTTGTGTCAGTAACACATCACTATACTGTTCAGATGGAGGCACATTTCTTTAGAAACACCCTTCCGTCTGAGAGGTGAGGCAGGCTGTGTTAGCCTTTGATATGCAGCATACTGCATGATACCCAGCCCTGCCCTGGTGTCAGGTCTTCCTGATTTATGAAGTTGCAGTAGAAGCTGCTGACTGTAGCTGTTCATAAAGAGCATGTAAACAGTCACCAGCTTTGACAGATGTGATCCAGTGTCAACATTTTTTTTTTTCAATCTTTGTTTTCTTCCATCAAACAGTAAGAAGATGATGTTCCACTAAATGGCTGTGGCATGTCGTGTTCTTTGCAGGCTCCTGTTGATCACTGTTGCAGTTTAATAGCTTCGTGCATGTCAGGCTTGGCTGTCCTAAACCCATACGGTGTATGCCCTGACTCCTGTAGCATACATTTCCAGGAGGCTTGTTCTGGTTGACATACATTCTTACACTCATGCATGCCTTTCAAATCCATGAGGGCATCACGCCTTTGGTTAAGGTCATGAGTAGGGTGTGGAACAGCCTTCTCTTTAATTTCTTGCCCCACCTCACTTTTGGCAGATCAAGTCATCAGTTTTACCGGTCTCCTTATTTTTGCCTTTTCCTTCAGGTCTTTTTTCCTTGCCTTTGTAGTGGTGTCCTTTTTGACTGAGTTGCAGTGAGGAGCCACATACCTAAAATACACCTCTTCCAGCTGAGAGTGGATAAAACAGGTCTGGGCAAGGAAGGGTGTTTCTTTGTGGACACAGTGCAGGCTGGAATGTGGATGTAGCTGACTGAGCCAAGACTAACTCCTTGAGGTGAAGGTTTTATTTCTTTCCTATGAGTAACCTGGGAGTGCATTAGCTTGGAGTAGCAATAGGTTTAAGAAAATTATTTGTTTTTGTTTCCTTTTCTCGGTTTCTAAGGAAAGATACTCCTTGTGTTAAGAAGTTGAAGTAGAGGCTGGATGCTTGCTCTGAGCCATTTGCCACCAAAGAGAGAAGAAAAAAGCAATCTTTACTAGTGTAGATTTTTTTGTCTTTGGTTTTTTTTTTTTGTTCCCCCCCCTCTTCCTAGGAAAGGGGCTTCTTCCTAGCAAATGAAGGGAACTTGAGTTGTTGAGTTGGCAGGTAATTGATAGATATCTGCCCAGTCTGAAGAAGTACTTCGCTTTTACAAAACTACCTATGAATATATTTAGGAAGCTGGCAAGCTGCAGTGGACTGTGTGTTTTTCATTATGTTGGTGTTTTTAAATCTGTTGAAAACGGGCTTCTTTTATGGGTGGTAGAATTCCTTTTAAGTTGTCATTCAGAAACACCCAGAGGGGAGGGAAGGCGTGACAGCTCAGCAGATCGTGCTGTGCCATAACTCCAGGCAGGATGCTGGTGTACCCTAAGGAACAGAACATGGCACGAAGCAAAATCTGGAGGTTCACCAGCCCCGCTACGCTCCGATTGGCAAGGCTCAGGGATTTACAGTGCTGGTGTAACTTAGGTAGCATGTGAAATACTTCGCTCTCTTGGTCTCATTTTTGCTGCTGTAGCTACTGAATGTATAACTACCTGATTAATGCAGAGATTTTAATCTTCTCACCCCCTTGCAAACGCTTATTAATTGCATTCATAGATTTATAAATTTGTAAAACTAGAAGGGATAATTATGATCCTGTAATTTAGTCTCTCCATGCATTTGAACACAAATCTTTTAGTAAATCAAGCGTTTTATTCCCCTCGCTTTAAAAGTGTGTGCCTTATTTTAGGAATTTGTTTTCTAGCCTCAATTGCCAGTCATTGAAATTTCTCAAAACATCGCCAGGCTTGTTGCTTATAGGATAATCGGGCTGGTGTTAATCTTCACTTTTTAAAAATAAAATGAGCAGAGCTCTTAGAACTGGCTCAATATAGGGCATGTTCTCCAGTTCATAGATGTTCCTTTTCCATTTACTTTTTAACTTCCTATTTTCTTTATAAATAAGAAAACTGTGTTTGCTGTGGCAGTCGTGGTTACATGGGTGCCAAGTAACCTGCTGCTTCTCTTGCTCCGAAATTTTGTCATGCATTTCAAAGGTCATTTTGCCCTTTTTGGCTTATGTCTGGCATAGACTTCTGCCAGGTTGAATATTTAGTAGGAGCCTCCATCATTGTCATTTTCATCATCATCATGGCATCCAAAGAGGATTTCTGTTTCAGGAGTATGACCTACACTCTTTTGTTCCTGGACTTTGCTTGGTTTCACTGGGACACACGTTACTCACATGTTGCTCGCTGGATCTTGTGAAGGAAATACAAAACAAGTGCAGAAACAACCACCGTCGATGTGTTTCTCTCTTCCCTGGAAGAATCTTGCTGAAATCTTGTTAACTAGATTTTAAGAGCACTCAAGATTCACCAGTCTCATTTTAAGCATCTCAAGTCAGATGTTTGAAATGTTTCCGCTCTCCCAATTAATAAGAATCTGCGGTTTCCCCTTCTCCCTCAGAAATACACCTCTTTAGTGTTAAACCTTTTTATATTTGGAGAACCACTGTCTTCTATTGCTGATGTTTTCAGAAATAGAATGACTTAGAAGTAAGACTTTCTGCTAAAATGGTGTGGGATTTAGTCTGTTTGCTCTTTAAGTTAAGCATTTTTGTATATAACCATGGATTTGGCTCAGTCTTCCCCCTTCTCCCCTCGACATTTCCTACTCTGTTCCTGTCTGCAGGAAGTCCTTTACCACTGGGTGACACTGTTTGATAGTTCTTAACATTTGCAACAGTGAAGCCCTGGAGAAACTGTCCTCTGACTCTTCGGACTTCTGATTTTGAATCAAGGCTCGGTTTTCATATGAAATCCCATATTTTAATGTAGTTAAATTTGATTCAAGCAAACCTGCCTGGATTTTTAATTTAGTGGTCCAAACTGACTGGTCTAGGGCACTGATGGTGCCCTGTGGCTGCAGGGAGTATAAACCGATCTTACTTGCTTTATTCATCTTAAAATCTCTTTTAAAACTGTGTCATTTCAGAATCACATGTGGATCACTGTTGACCCATGTATAAATAAATTGATAAGTTACCTTTTGGGATTAATCTAATTGCAGACTGTGCTGTGGAGTACATTTCCTAGGAGGCATAATTTCAATGATCTTCTGAAAGTCATGTTTACTCTGGTGTAGTGATTACCTGTGTAGTGTATTGGTGAAAGCCAGATATATATTCAGTTGCATGCCTTTGCTAGTCATGATATATTCTTTTCAAATGAATGACATTAGGTGAGATGGAGGGGAGGGGTTGTGTGCACAACATGCTGTTGTTCTGCAGGAAGAAAGCAATACAGTTACTAAAAGCCTTTTTGATGAGAGGTGTTCAAAACACTGGGTCTTGTCCTTGCCGTGAGAATGGCTTTCCACATCCCCAACCCTGCCTAGGAATTTCACTGACCACGAGGACCTGAGCAAAATGAGCATGGAGGGTAGAAAGTCCTTAATAAATGTGCAGGATTTCTGGGGAAAAGAAATTATGTAAGATGCACAGTCTGCTTTATCTGCCATTTGTGTCAGCTTGGAACCATGGTGTTACAGTGGATTGAGTATAGGCCAGGATTTAGGGACTCTGGGCACTATTCACAGTGTGCCAAGTCTTCATCCTGTGTCTTTCTGCCTTTTCTTCTGCCTGTATTAAAAATTAGATGCTAGGGAGTTTGTTGCAGGGAAAGCCTATATGCAAGTTTTGCCTGCGTCTGACAAAAAGGGGACCTGGTCTCTGCCTGCAATCATGAAAGAAAGTCTCCATATCCTTCTCTCCCAGTGCTCTTGCAGCCCCCTCGCGTGGAGACCTCCTGTTGCAGTAGGAGGGGAGAGGCACTTTCTTTCTCTCATCTTCCACCTCTAATTACACAGCTGCATTGATACCTCTGCAGCATTTTAACTGAGGAAGAGAAGAAATGCAACTATTTAGAGCTGGTACTTTCAGCTGGTTTCAAAGCTGGTGGCAGAGAACTTCGTTGCAGACCTTGCAACCTGAGGGAAAATTCTTTTGGATGAATACAAATTCCCTTGTGATTTTAGTGGAAGGGGAGGCTATTCTTAAAGCCGTTTGTGTCTTTCTGCATCTCTCTTCCAGACCAAGAGGAACAAGCTGTTCTGTCCTTACCAGCATTGCCGTTCAGCCCTCAGCCTCTGGGGGAATCTAGGCTCTTCCCTTAGCACCCAAGACTTGACTGAGCTTCAAAGCACAGGAACAGAGGCTGCCTGGTGGTGTTTAAATTGAATGAGAGCCATAAGCAGCTCTGTGTATTTGAGAGAATTGTAACAGTGTGGAGCACTGCCCCAAATCTTGCACTCTTGTCTCCCTTTAGGTGTCAGTGCCAATGCAAACATCTTTAAAATGACCCTCTTTCCTCTGGTTTCTCATCTAGTGGATCTTTTATCTGTGCTTTGTTGACATTACACTCTCAGCGGTACTTAAGGCAAGAAAATGAGCGTTAACTGGATTTCCTTGAGATTTTGAGTGGTTTAGTTCATTTTAATATCTTCTAAAGTGACAACAGGAACAGCTTTGGTAGCCAGCAAGCCCTGCCTCTTTCCATGTCCTTGACATCACTGAGATTGCTTCGGGCTGACCTGGTCAAGTGAGCGCACCCTTGTTACTGAGAGAAGTCTGCGTGGTCTATCAGTCTTTTGGCAGCTGTGCAACTAATGAAGCTGTTAACTGGTGTAAGGAAGGTGCTGTGACTTAAACTGTTCTGGCATAGTATGGTCAGAAGGTTTTCAGTCTTGCTCCTTCATGTTGTCCGCTGGGATCTGAAGATTTTAACATGCCTGACAAGGAGCAGTGAGATTGCCGTTGCAAAAGCTTGTGGCAGTTTCTAAGAGGCAATTCTCCTGTATGCATGTGAGCTGGGTCACACAGGGATGAAATAACCTGCCTAAGATCAGTAAGGTAAGACTGTAGCCAGAAACAAAACCCAGCTACCTGCCAAAGGGTTAAAAAGTTTGATGGTCTTCATTTTGTTTGAAGAATAGCAATATAGTAAATAATCTGGTAATAGGAGGATATTAAATGTGCAATCTGTATGGGACAGTAGGGACATGCTGCCCTAATTTTTTTCAATTTTGAGGCAGGTGAAGACAATCTCCTCTTCTGAAGCAAAACTGTTGTAGGTAGGAAGTGGCAGCCTTTTTTGAACAAAGCATGAGGGGCTGGGAGGAACTGCAGCCACCAAGACCTCTCTGGTCCTTCCCTCTCCCTCTGCAGGTAGCCTGGCTGTGTTTTGCCATGATCCAAACCCCATCATCCCTTTCAGCTGCGAAAGACGGTGTGAATAAGAGCCAAACTCCTTGGATGGTGGCTGGCTTGAGCATCTTGGGTGGGAAGAGTATTCTGTGTTCTGTTTTCAGGAACTCTACTTTGAATTGAAGGGCAACCTGTGGGAAGTTATTAATGATATCTATAACGAAGGATTAATCAAGTAAATCTCTGTAGTCAAGTGCCTCTTACTGCACTGAGAGCATATAGATAAAAATGATAGCGGTGGTGAGCTTTCATGTGCAAACAGTGCTGAGTTGGTGCCTGGAAAGCACACTGCATTTAAGTAGCTCTTTTGCTTTCCACCCGAGCTGGCCAATGCGAGACAGTGCTGGTCGTGTAACGTCTGACGCTTAAGAATTTTTATTCTGATTCCTCTCGGAATCAGAAGGGGGAGAGCAAAACCATATTTCTACTCCAAGAATGCCTTTGGGTTACTTGTAACAAACCACAAGTCTACGCGGTAGTTTAAAGAGCTAAAAATGTAAGTCTTAAAAAAATAGCGTGTGATGGTTTACAGTACAGCTCAGAGCAGATGTTGAAGCTTTTTCGAGAATAAAATCTTACTACGGGAGGTATTCAGTGTTTGAGCTAATGCTTCTGTGGAAGGTATTAATTCAAGAATTTATTAAGGCAAAAAGGAAATCATGTGAATTTAGCATTAATGTAACTTTTGGATCCTGGACTAGTCTATTATTTTGATGTTCATCGGTATTTTTAGGCATTTATTTATATGCTTTTTAAGGGGGCCTCAACTCTACCTCTGCTTTCACAGCTGGAACTAATTGTGGGAATCATTTGAAGGGTGAAAATGCCATATATACGTATAATAATATAAATATATGGTGTCTCACAGGAATTTTTATATTCAGATTCCATATGTAGAGGGTGATTTCTGGTATGAGGAATACTAGATAGAAAATAAATGCAATTCCCTGAATGCCATATAAAACACGAGGGTTTTTTTGGCATGAACTTCCCTCTCTTGCGGAAGCCATGGGAGCTGTGTTGTCGTAAAAGCTCTGGCAGCTGCTGAATCCTTAACCCGGTGTTGTTAAGGTCTGCTTTGAATCTGTTAAAAATGCTAGTGGCTGTCTGTAGCTCTCTTTACGTGTGTGTTTGCAGTGTTACTACCATTAAGGGACTTCTGCTAAAAAGAACCTTCTATAGATAGAATAAAAAATAACATTAGCAGCAAACGTGTCTGTTGGACGTGTTCTCCCAAACGTAACTTGCGTGCTTCCGGCATACCCCGGTTCAGTTGTATCTATTCAGTATGATCAACTTGAAGGGTCTTTTCTCCCTGAATTTACTTGTGCTCCAAGGAAAAGAAATGAGAGAATTGCAAGTATGTGACCACTTGGTCTTGGCTTTCCAAGACTGAGGTGTCAGTATGGTACTTCTTGATTCCACTAAGAGCATCTTTGTATCTGAAAACATTAAACTTCTGTCTGGGAGGATACTGGAAGTTATTTTTATACAGGGACGTTGTCTAGTGGGGTATTAAAATGGCTTTGCAGTTCTGTTTGAGGAGTTAAAATTCCTCTTCTATGCAGGACCCCCAGTTTATTTTTCTGGATGAAAATCCACATGTATGTAAGAAGCCATGGACAAAGTCTGTGAGGGTAACTCAGGTGGGACAAGATAGGGTAGATAAAAGCTTTTGTGCTGCTTGTGCAGCAACAGCTTATTCAGCAAATGCTCTGGGGAAGCCCCTGCCAAATTAGTGGGTGTATTAAACTTGAGCCAAGCTCAGCTAAAACATCCCCTGAATCCAAATCTCTTGCCTTTGTTTTGGAGCAAGGTAACAGGGAAACACAGAAATGGATTGTGCATTCTCAATTGATTGTGTAGCAGGAGATGGTTAAAGGGAGCCTCTTGGATGCTCTTAAGGCAGTATATTCCGGCTAAGGGATGTTTGGATTATTCACGTCCCACTGTTGCACCTAGTGATGATCTGAAAACAGCTTTATGGGTTGTGACTTTTGTGGTGATGAGCACTAGAGACTTGTGGAATTAATATTTTTTCAATTGTTATTGCTTGAACATTGATTAAACTTTGTTTAAGGACATCTAAGGGATTCTGTCATCGAGCTTGACTGGTTTATTGGTGTGAGCCTGAATCTCAGAATGAAGCTCTGGGGCTACACTGCCAACTCTGTTCCTTTCTGCTGTTGCGTGGTGAATCCTTTGTGCCTTAGTTTCCTTTTTATGTGAAACTTGCCTGTGCTTTTGTAAATGTTTGCTTTGAAAGAGTGTAGGTAGAAATCACACTATCTTAATTGTATTGTTTGCGTATAATATTACACAGTGACTCCGCAGGACTGGCTTGGTGGCCTCCAGCCAGGCTGAGGTTTGCAAAGGGTGTGAGAGGATCCACTGAGTGGGAACTGGGTGCCCTGTTTTGCCGGCTCTGTGCGGAAATCCTAGCTGAAATCATTTACAGCTTAATCACGCACAGAAAGCATCTTCAGTTCCCAAGGGAGTTTTATTCATTCAAGTTTGCTGCTAGTAGAGTTCATGTTACATTAGGAAACCACGATTCCTGACCTCAGAGTTGAATACATGTTTTTAAAAATAGAGATGGGACAGAAGAAAGAAGAAAAAATAGACTTCATTTTAAGGGCTTGCCAAAAGCAAATCTACATGCTGCAAAATATTACATCAAACTTTCTGAGAAGTGACTGAATCAAATTGTTTTTCAAGGGCTCGTGTCAGAAAAATAGTACACTGTTTATGACAGGCAGTTGTAGGGTAATTCTGCATTTTTCATTCTTCACAAACAGAAGAATTGTCTTGAAGAGGCAGCAGGTTATTTTTGCATTTATTTTAATGGAGAGCTGTTGATGATAAATGCCTTCTAGAAGACTTGCAGCCCCATCAGTGCAACAGAACTGATAGAAGAGTACTGAAAAACAAATATTTACGGAGCTGGTTTAGTTTGGGTGGAAGGCTGGGTGTGTAATATTTGAGTTGTTTTAGTTGTGATAAGCCTGACGTGAAGACTGAGGAAGCACAAATTGTGGCCTTATTTAAAAAAAAAAAAAAAAAAAAAAAAAAAAAAAAAAATGTAGCTAGTGTATTCAATGTCTACGGTAAAGAAAATAGACTTCCACACACTTTTTATTAATGGCATAGTACTACATGGTATACATTGAGAAGTATGCTGTGGTTTGGGGATTTGGGTTTTTTTTATGTGGCATGCCATTAAACAGCGAGGGAATTGAGGTATGATTTCCGCAAAGGGCTACCGAGAGTGGCTGGGGACCGGGGTGCAGGTGCTGTGGCGGAGGCTGAGGGACCTGGGCTGGCTCAGCCCGGAGCAGAGGCAGGGTTGGGGGCACCTAAGAGCAGCCCCTGTGCCTGGGAGGAACTTACCGAGAAGGTGGAGCCAGGCTCTTCACCATGGTGCATGGTCAGAGGGTAAGAAGCAATGGGCATGAGTTGAAACAAGAGGTTCATATGGGTGTAAGGAAAAAACTTCACCACAAAGTCAGGCAAGCAGGGTTGCCCACAGAGGCTGCACAGCCTTGGAGAACTTCAGGACCTTACTGGGTAAAGCCCTGAGCAACCTGGTTTGATCTCATAGCTGTTCCTGCTCCCAGCAGGAGGTTGGATTAGACATCTTCCAAGTTTCTTCTGACCTCAGTTTTCCAATGATTCTGTATATTTTGCACATGTGGTGATAGCTGGTTGTTTGATTGAAGCAGGAAGGACTCTGAAGGGGTGGTGGGAGAAGTATTTTTATTGCATGATCAATGTCAGTAAGAGGTTTATGTCATGTGCAGCAATATACTTACATAGTTGTGAACTGTGGGCAATTTTTATATTAATTTCAGAGGTCCCTGTGAGAACTAGCACCCCCACAGAGTTCAAAAACTCTGCGTATAAACTTGCCTTGAAAAAGTAATGCAGGGGCCACCCTGAGAGCAGCTCACACTGGTAAGCTGTTTCTCATCGGATTTGCCCCGTAAAAATTTGATGTGTGAGATGTAGCACCAATAAAACACAATTCACATCATCTATTCAAACAAAGAAGCTGAAAAGCCTGTGTGGAATCCATTGGAAACGTTCAAATCCAAAGTAGCTTCCTTGCCTCTGCTGAAAACTTGGTCCTGTCGTTTTGCTTCATCTGTAAGTGCATGTGCAGCCCAAGCAGAGCGATGGTGGTACTGTATTCAGGATTAATTAAGTATTAGTGGAAATCTTTACGCTGTATCAAGTGGATTTTCAATCAGACCCTCTGAGCAACAATATGAGATTCGTAATGAAACAAAATAGTTTAGAGATTAAACTGAGACTGAACTTAAACAGGTTTTACAGCCTGTGGAGTGAGAGAGGGACAGAAGGGCTGGTGACAGTGCAATCTAAATTAAAGCACGTATTCAGCTCTTTCTGGAACAAACGTGGCAGATCCCAGTGATTCTCTGATTTGTCTCATAGCCCTGTACTGTATAGTGCGTGGCATTCAGCTGTTCTGCCAGTCAGGCTAATGGAGGTCTCTCGTCTTTTCTTTCATGTTCCTTTGATTCACCTCTGTAAACCCACATGCTGTGAGATTATTTTTTGGGGGTCTGTTTGACGGGCCAATGTTTATGAAACTGATAATTGCAGTGTGCCAGATTCTGCATGCAGGTTTCCACGACAGCAAATGGAGGCAGAATTGCTTTGAATGTGCTTTGTTTTTGTGTGTGACTGAGGCTTTTTGGTGGAAGGGGTTATGAATGGCCATGTGTATGTTATTTGAAAACTATAGTTTACATGTCAGCTGTTGATTAAAAGTGTTGTGAGTTGGTGCATAGATACATTTTCTGTAGCAGGATAGGAAAATGCCAGATTTCCAGATGATATCAATCATCAAGACTCCATTGCCTTCAGATCAATGGATTTCTGTGGATCTTTACTGTGTGAAATATGGCCTTTAAGAAACAACCTCATCCAACATTTTCTCCTCTACCTTTCCACTCAAAAATCTGTCCCACATCCCATCAACTGTAGATCTGGCAATTTCCACATGGAAGCTTTTGTTCGGTACAGTACAGTTCAGGGCTTGTACACAGGGGGTGTTTTCCCCATAGCTGACATGATACTGATGGCAGCAAATGAGACTCTCTATGGTTTTGGTACACATTCCTAGTATTTAATATAGTCAGTATTTAAAATATCTTTAGGGTCTCAGTATTGCTGATCTAAAAATGCTTTGTCTGAGTAGGCTTTTTAAAATCAATAGGGCTCTTCACGTGCTGGATGTAAATTATTTGTCTAGTTCTTCTTAAAACAGGGGGAATCTGTGCCTCCAAGTCAATGGATAGAGTCTGTTGGAGATGACACTGTTGTAAAATTGCAGCCTGTTTAAAAAGATACTACTGATGTTTGCTCTGAGAGCCTATACTTAATACAGACAAAATTAATCTAGGAAAAGCATAACTGTTACCAATGTAATATGCTGCCTTTATATTTTAATACATCTTTAAAAGGCCTTTCAGTGTAGATTTACTGCAGTTTTTCCCCTGTTTTACAGATACTGTGAATAAGGACACTGAACCCAAAGATCCATATCCCATTCCAAGAAAGATTATGGCTGAACCAGACTACATAGATGATGACAATCCTGAATTAATTAGACCTCAGAAATTAATTAATCCTGTGAAGTCATCCCGGAATCATCAAGATCTCCATAGAGAGCTGCTTATGAATCAGAAAAGGTAAGAGTCTAAAAGTCTCTTGTGCCACCCTCCCACCCCAAACACGCAGCTTGAGTTTTAGTTTCATCAAAATTACGTTTTACCCAAAAGCCAGCAGACACTTTTTTTGATTCAGGTCGTGTAGATGAAAAGTCTCTGATTCTTAACTGTGGCATTTATTTCTGTTTGAATTTCAGTTGCTCTGTAAAAGCTTGCTGTAAAAGACTTCTCACTTTGTTTTTGTGAATACTCACAAAGGGTTGGTTTCCGGAGGAAGCAGTTCTGTTCTCCCCTATCACATTTCATATTGGTTACCTGGGCACTGTAATTTGTCTTGAGCTCTTAACTTTATCAAGTATTTGACAAAATTTTGCTATTACCAGTAGGATGGTAAAATCGGTGGGTTTTCCCAGTGCACTGAGTTTATGAGGCCACTTTTAAAGAAAACATGTATGTATTTCACATGAAACTGTTCTCTACTTACTTGATCTTTCTTGCAATGCAGCGTGATAGTCTGGTGCCTGCTTTGCTGCTGCACAAGTGTTTCTTTGTATGTTATGCAAATGCTGCTTCCTTCATTCTGGGATGGGATGCACAGCTCTTGCTCTATATATTGCTTTTAAAGATGTACATAACTGGAACTTGATTTCATCACCTTCAGAGACACTGGCACTTGGCCCAGACATAGCTGAAGTTCTGTTGTTAAGTCTCTTCAGCAGCAGAAGACTCATTTAGAAAACCTATTAAGAAAAAAGTCACCAGACCACATGGTGGAGGAAGAGCCACCGAGCCTGTTGAGGCTCCTTCATTTAAACAAACAGAAACTACCTATGATATAAATTAGTGATTTGGTGTGTTGAAGCCACCCAAAATGGACTTTCCAAAGGCAAGGGCATGGAGATCCACAAAACAGCAGAGGAAGAACAGTATTTCAGAGCGCATTAGAAAATAAAGTTGCTGGTAGCAGCCATTCAGGCTTTTTGAGACCCAGGACCTTGATAAAGGAGAGGAGAAAGCTATTTCTTTAGCTACTCCAGCAGAACTGGGTTTGTCTATTTGGCAGGAGGGGTCACATTATGAACATTTCTTTTTTTTTTCCACTCTGGTGGGGTAGTATTTTGAGGGGAGAAGGGGTCTTTTCTATGTGTAATAGCAAAATCCTCACAAATGCTAGGCTTAGATACTTAATTCTAAATGAGTTGCATACACAATACAGCATTTCTTACAGAATGCCAACTGAATTGGAAGAAACTGGCCTAAATAGGTGTTTGTTCTATTTTTCATTAATGGGATTAAACATCAAAGTTAGTTCCTAGCACCAGGAAGTTTATAGTCATTGAAAGAAAGATAGTTGAAGTTTCCCGACTTACGATCTTATTCTAAAGGATGTGGAGGCTGCAATAAATTAAGGCTATTTTTTTTTCTTTTAAGTTTATGAAAGCATAAAGCACTTTTAAATAGTATGGAGTTCTTTTCTTCTAGGAGAATATCCTATTACACAGAGGAGTTGTGCAGTCCTCAATAGCCACTCTTCTCTTATTGTGATTTTGATTAGCTGCAGCTGTTAATTTTAGATTCTTACTTATTGGTGCAGAAATGAAATACGCTGAGGGTTTTCACCAGCAGAAAAACTGGTCTTTTTGAAAAGAGGGTTAGTTTTCTGTGCTTCGTGCCACTGTACTACCTCTGATATGAGGCTTTTCGGTAATGTAGATATTAAGCTTGTGTTCTGCTTTGTTACTGCAAATTGCCATGTATATGGAGGACTTCAGTGCTCTTATAGAAGTCTGCTTAACATGCACCTTATTTTATTGTGAAGACTCAGTGTAGGTGCCAGCAGCTTCACTTTTTCACCAGTCAGCTCTGAACAGCCATTTCTGGATGTTAGAATATATTAGCCAGTGCTGGTCCGATCATTCTTCATGGCTACCCTGAGCCGTGTCTGCTGGGTCTTGAACTGATGTAGTTATTTACTTGCAGAAATGGTAGTTGTTTTGGGCATTGGAACAGGCTGCCCAGGGAAGTGGTGGAGTCGCCATCCCTGGAGGTATTTAAAAGATGAGTAGACATGGTGCTTAGGGACATGGTTTAGTGGTGGTTTTGGCAGTGTTAGGTTGATGGTTGGCCTTGATGATCTTAAAGGTCCCTTCCAACCTAGACAATTCTATGATTCTATGAAAGCTTCAGGATTTTTTTATTTAACCAGGACAATTACCAGCAGGTGATACAAGACTCTCAGTTAATCCAGTAGCCGCCTGTTTGTTACTTTTCCTTCTTACATAGGGAGTGAAAATAGGATTGATGTTACAGTTTTTCTGTTACAGATCTGACTACCAACCCCACTTGATTAACTGAGGGATTGTATTTACTTGTATCTTCTGCGGGTCCCCTGTATTACAGCTAAGGCATATCTAAATCACTCTTGTGCCTTTGCTTTCTTAAGGGGCAAGCTTACTTAAAAAAAAGAGGAACTAGTAATGTTACTTTGGAGCTTGCCTCTGGTTTGTGGGTATCTTGATTGCTAATTGCCAACACAGACGTTTCCATTGATTCAGCTCTCAACTGACCCAGTAGTAGTAATAAAAAAATCACTCCAGCTTTTCTCTGCCTGACTTAAGTTTTATGTGTTAAAATGTAATTAAAATAGCATGAAACATAAAATATTAACACAGTCTAGTAGCTTCTGTTGCGTTCAGGCCATGAGATCTATTATGAGAAATTGGGAACAGCATTTGGTGTTGCTAAATATTTGATTTTGCTGTCAGGGTACGTACATAGATAGAGTGTTGCATAATATATGAAGCCATTCATAGATGCCACCATAAAATGGCATTTTAATGTATTATTGGACGTGCTGTCAGATATGCATATTATGGAAGAATTAGGCAACCGCAGATATATAGCAAGTGGGGAAGGGTAAAAATACACTTTCTGAAAGCTTATCCAGATTATTGAATTTCTTAAAGTTGAAATAAAAAATGGTTGATGTTAAACTTAATGCTGGATGTTTTCACATACTAGTCTTCACAGGGAAGACAGTAACAGGCAAATTGTGGATCTTTCTGCTCTGACTTAAGTGACGCTAATATCTGAATAACGAGGAGAGCTTTGAATCTTATCATAACAAATTTTGAAAACATCATAGCACAACAGAGATAAAAGAAATAGCTGAAGTCACAAAAATAAGTAGGAGTGAGTGTGTATCTGTGTGTGTGTCTGTATAAATAAAGACATGCATCCTCCCAAAGAGTAAGCTTTCTCATTTTAGAGTAGCTGGCTTGGAAAGCAATTTGTGCTGAACAGACCTGAAACATTCAGTTGATGTAGTAGCTAAAATATTGCAAGAGGGAGAATCCTGCAGCCTTTGTCTGGTCTCCAAGGTGACTGCAAGTTTTTTTATTCTGGATTTTTGTTGTCTTAGCCTCTTTGTGGTGTTGAGCGTAGTCTGGGAGCTCTCACTGGAAATAGCTTCACAGCCAGGCATGGGTAAAGCTCTCGCATTTTCAAGGAAGGACAGAATCCAGGATTTCCAGGAGGAGTACGACAAAATCCAGAAGGAGACCAATTTTTAGTTCTGACCGTGCAAATTTCTGTGGGCATAATACCCTGCATAGGACTGTCTGAACACAATCTCTCCAAGTTATCAGCCAGTAAGGGAAGTCTTTTTGTCCAAAATTTGTTTCTGGCTCTGCTAGAGTCTTGATTTCTGATTGTTTTTTTTAATCCATTCTTCTGGAATTGAGAGAATAGAGGCAATACTAAAGTTGAAAGTCCAAATAGTGACTTATATAGGAGAAATACTAGCATGCTTGTTAAAGGGAAACATCTTCAGTAATAATATGACTTAAATTCTAGTTTAGGGTTTTGGTTAGAAACCAGGCAAATGTCTGCCTGTTTTTACCTTTTAATTAATTATCTATATTCCAATGTATCTAAATAGGCAACTACTTGACTTTAGAAAACCTGCCTACAGTTCTGTGTGAATTTCTGCTAATTAAAACTGATCTCTTTCTTCCCTATTCCTCCCCCCGCCCCCCGCCTTTAATTTGAAGGGGTCTTGCACCTCAGAATAAGCCAGAGCTACAGAAGGTGATGGAGAAAAGGAAACGAGATCAAGTTATTAAACAACAAAAAGAAGAGGAAGCACAAAAGAAGAAATCAGACCTGGAAATAGAGTTACTGAAACGGCAGCAGAAACTGGAGCAGGTAAGATGGGGAATAACACTGCCTTTACGCATCTACAACTGAGCTACTCACCCAAGGCTTCCTTTGTAGACAGGAGAGAAGCATAAGCCAATTTTTGGCACACTTCCTCTGATCAAATGCATACATCTTTTTTAGGATGAGTCAAATCATGCTCTAAATTACGTATTTGTTGTTATTTACTGTATAGGAACCGCATATGGTGTCTGCCTTTGGTCAAATGAATCCTGCGTGAGACAACAGGAATGTGTGTGGAGCACTGACCTTGTTTAACCATTGAAACTGTGGTGAATTAGTCAACTTTTATAGTCTAACTATTAAGAGATGATCCACTAGGAATGGCTTTTAGACTGCAGTGCATCAAAACCAGATGCTTAATGAATAAAAAAAAAATCAATTGATTCTTTCTCCTGGGTTATGTAAGAAAGTAGGTGACTTTAAAATGATCTTCTGTAGCCTTAAAATATATGAGCCCATTAGCATTTTCAAATGAAGGAAAAGATCCTCAGACACTGAGTATGGAGATGATGAGGAGTTGGAGTTCATTGTGACAAAGCTTACTGCTAGGCACAGGGCCAGTCAAACATCTCTGTGCCTCATAAGGCACTTCCAGTATCTGCGAGGATATATCTCTGCAGTGAAACATGTCATCAAAGAAGCCGCTGTGCATCAAGCATTTATTTTTAAATACAGGAAGGCTTTAAAGCAGTATCTCCTGCTTTTCACAATGGAAATAAATTAAGCCAAATAATTATTTAATTGAAAATGAGGTGTAATCCAATCATTATTCAGGTTTTAGGGGTTTTATGATAGTTTTTTTAAATTAGGCTTAGAAATATTTTTTGGAGGGAGAAAGGAAAGTATTTTTAAGTGTATCATCCTTTCACTTTTCCTTTCTGCTCTTAAGGGCCTGGCTTCAAATGGTTCAGCTTGTGGGAAGATTGGATTTGAAACTGAGCTGTCCAAGGACATATGTAGAATAGAAAATTCTATTAAAAAAGGAAGAGCCTGCCCCTTGCAAACAATGTTGTGACTTTGTAAACATCATAGGAATGGCATTAATTGACAACATGACTCATGGAGAGACGTTGTTGTGATTTATTGTAACAAGGCATGTCCCTTGCCAGTGAACCAGAGACAAAGGAGGGATTATTTAGGTGAGCCATAGCTGGTCCCCATTAATCAGGGAGACCTTGGTCTGTTAAAAAAAACAAAAGCTCCTTTCAGGAGCTCCTTTCAGGAGCTTTCCTTAGTTTTCTAAAGGGTTGTTTCTTCCTTTCTGCCGACTTATCTGCCTTCACTGAGGATTGGTGAGCACTCTCTATTCTGTACGATGCATAAGCCGTGTTCTGTATGGGCACTGTGTAGCCTTGCCCCATAGAGCAGAGCTTCAACCTCACATGGTAATTTTGAGTGTCTGCATGGGCAGAAGCTTTAAATGGGTTAAAAATGTCAGTGAATGGGCTCTCAAAAATCATAGAGTCATTTAGGTTCAAAAAGACTTCTGATACCATCAAGTCCAACCCTTAACCTAGCACTGCCAAGTCCACCACTAAACTACTAAACCACGTCCCTAAGCATCACATCTACTCATCTTTTAAATACCTCCAGGGATGGTGCCTCAAAATGAACAACTAAGGGCCAAGGAGGATTTTTATTTTTTGTATTGCTTTTTGTGATAGACAAAACAGATACACCAAAAGAGGCTCAAGTTAGACACAGAATTCCATGCCTAGACACTTGGAAATAAATTCTGCGAGTGTGCTCAGTAGTAGCTGTTCACACGTGTTCTCCTAAAAGGCACGTTTGTCCTTATCCTGTTGTAAAAGCCAGAGAACGGAATTATTGTTGTTTCTTTAATGAAGATGTCCAAGAATTTCTTCAAAAATTCTTCATCTTGTTCTCATACTGGGCTTGTGGAGTTTTTGTCCATCTGGCAAAGGTGGACATCTGGAATGAGCTAGAGCCAAGGATTTGAAAAGATTTATCATTTATGAGAACAGATACTCCCAAAGAAACGCAACTTTATCTTTTCCATGAGAGAAAGAAAGGAAGCAGCTTAGAGTTTCGCATGGCCAGTTACCAAAACCTTTGTTTTTTTGTCTTGTATTTCAATGATCTGTTTTATATACTTTATTTTACATGTGATTCCCTTTTAAGCTGGAACTGGAGCAACAGAAGATACAGGAAGAGCAGGAAAATGCACCTGAATTTGTCAAAGTCAAGGGCAACTTGAGGAGGACGGTCCAGGAAGCAACAGAAGCACCAGACTCCTAGAGCCAGCGCCTGCTAAGACTTCCATCTTTCCTGCAGAGAGGCTTTTGCAAGTTGTCTCAGATTTGCCCCTCAAGATGGAACATAACAGCATCCAGCTGACACTTACTGAAGATGAGATTTTTAATTCCTGGGATGTGTGGATTAAAAAGACAGTACCATAAACAGATCGACTTGCCAAATGCAGTCCTGAGATCAATGGATAAGGAGTCCGTTTGTCAGTTCAGTGTCATGGACCAGTCTGATGTGCTTACTCAGAGATTTTAACCAGGGATGCTAGAGAAACTCCTTCAGCATTGCACTGCTTTATCTCTTGTGATCCTAGTTTAGTGGAGATACACAGGTTATATTTTGCTTTAAAAAAAGAACAAAAGTCCTCCTGTGATATCTTACGAAGCTTTGCTGTGCAGGTAGATTTCCTCCATTTAGACCTACAGCCTGTGCATATTCCACAATAATTTGTGTTTAGTTGGAATTTTTATCAAATCTGGGAGGATACGAGGTATGTTGATCACTGCTGCCCATCCCCAGTAGGATAGGCAGGTATGGGCAAGATGAGAATGCTTAAAATTCACCAGCAGTGAAAAGTTAAGCAGCCTTAAAGCCCATTTCTCCCTGTTTGGCGTGTAGAATTTGGGCTATGAAAGAGCAGAAATCGGATGATCCTCTCACCAGAGAGTATCCAGAAGGTGATTTATCTCTGTCTCTAAACTTACACCGTTGTGTACTGGCCTGTGCAGTGCTACCTGTGAATTTACCTCTCAGTGCAAAATGACCTATGTTCTACTTCTTGTGTTTTGAAATCGTACTTACTTTGCTGTTGTGGCCTTTCTCCTCCAAGGACATGCTGATCTGAGTACAGTGTTAACACATTACTTGGTAGTGTTTAAACTCATTTGCTGGAACTGAAATCAGGAATCTTATCTGCCATCAGTTCCTGCTCTTTGCTTGCTGGAACTTGTTGCAGTTCTTGCAACAGAGCGGTGTTTAAACCAGACCAAACTGATTATTGGAATCTACTGAAATGTTTTTTTTTTCCCTAAAGTGAGGCATAAAATGAATTTCATTTTATCCCATCCTTCCTTTAGCCTCAAGAAAGGAGGAGGGAAGTGTGTTACCACTGAGTCTTATGGTCCAATTCTGTCTCCTTCTGCCTTTCCACAAGTTGCTCCTGTGACTTGCCATTAAATGAAATACTGCTCAGCTTGCACAGGGATGGCAGAATCTGATCCTTCACACTTATGACTACTAGTTATCCAGGAAAGTCTGGGATGAGGAGGAGGGAACAGATTACTCATGTAGGAGTATAGAATTGGATTCTTACCTGGTGTGAATGGGTGCAGATATCTTCAGAATCTGGGGAGAAACCCTCATCTTCCTTGGTCGGCACAGTCCTAGCTCTCACTGAAGCTGTGTTCATCCGTCTCAGCTGAGGATCTTGTCCTTTGCCTTAGGATGCTAAACAAAATAATTTCTACTTTGTAATTACATTGGACATAACTGTTTGAGAACACTTTTTTATTAATATCAACAGTGGCGTGTTTGTATTGTAAAGGTGGTGGGGGAGGGTTCGTTGGTTTCTTTTTTAGTTCCTTTTGCCTTTCCTGTAAGTATTGGACATTTTAAATACAATTTTAGCATAGCACTTGGGACAAAATGCTCACAATTAGAAATGTTTCCTAGATAAAGACTTCAATTTGTCAAGATCCAGGCATTTTTTATGAGGACATAATCGGATTGAGAGTAAATTGAATTGTGATAAGTGTATTGCCATTGATTTAGACTTGCAGTGTGACTCACGTCTAGAAGATTAAATGTGAAGATGGTCTACCAGACTCTTCAGATTATGGACATACAAAAGACAAAGGCCAAATGTAAGACTCTTCCATGTATTTTCTCAACAAAGGAACACCCTGAGTGCTGCAGGTTCTTCCCTTCCTCTGGAAGGAGAGAATTTTCCTGGCAGCACATTATTCAAACACTTGCACTGATTGTTTCACGTTGTTGAGACAGCACTATATACGAGCCTTCCATGCCATGCTCATGTTTTATCTTAGCTGCTCCCAGCCTACCAAACTTCATGCCTCTTGGTTTCTACTCCACAATTAACCTTCTGCTCAGTGTGGAACTGTCTAGAAGTTGGTGAGGAAACTCTCCTCTGGCTTGAGCAGACCATTTCTTCTCAGCCATTTCCCCTTGGTGAGCTTGGCAATCCTACCGTGCGTGCACAGTGAAATGAAGTTGGTGCAATCCAAATGGCACCGGAGTTGGTGGGGACGAGGACCTCTCTTTGGCTTCAGTGAGTGTGTTGGATTGGGCCCTTCAAGGCTGAAGGCATTCTGCTTTCTCTCCATGTTAGCTTGCGATTCAGGGTAGAGTTTCTCTTTCTGAAACACAGGAGGCCAGAAAACTCCCTTGTACATACAGCGTGAAGTAGTTTTTTGTTTTCAGTTGGAATTAGTTCTCTGTGTGAACAGAACAGCATCGTATGTGTTAGAACATCTTTGAATTCTGCTGACCCTTTAGTCTGAGAATCCCAGCCACCTTCATGTCGATCTGACAGGCAAAAGCTTGTCTTCAAAGTCAGGATTGGGCTAGAATGAGCAACCCTTAAATGGGTGGTCCACAAGTGTCCTGTGCGGCTACTCAAGTGAGAAACTGCTTGCCAGTGAGCATAAGCAATTCCTGATCTCCCCTTTAGCTATATGGGTTTTGAAGCAATCCAGCAAATACTGCAGTGATTTGAAAATGGCTCACTTACCACTTTGTACTTTTTTAAGACTCTTGCTTTTGATAGTATATTAGTAAATTTTTTAGCATTTCCGTGGCTTTAACCTTCTGTTAATATCTGCACTTGTTTGAGTGTACATATATAAATATATATAAATATAAAAAGGGAGCCTTAATGGATTTGTTTTCATAATTTAATATTTTTTGTATTTGCTCTTGTATAATTGTTTTTAACTAAAGGTATTATGAGAATGAGGGTGGAATACTTAGAACCAAAGTTATGCTTAATAAAATCTACTACATGCTTGGCATATGCGGTGGTGTCTGTCATGTTCTGCCGAAAACAAAACCTTGGGGACTGCGCTGAGATACCCGTGTTATTTAAAATTCTACAATGCAGGGGGAAGTATCAAGATTGTGATGACTTTTGGTTCCTTAAAACTGCATCTGTGTTTGTATGTGCAAAATCATTGGCAAACGAGTTGGCAGAAAAAGCTTGTTGTGTCCCTTAGTTGTATTATCTTTTGAATATTTTTCATCTAGAAAAGTTTTCAAAGGGCTGTGTAGCTGTACAGCTGGCGCAAGGTGAGGCAGAGCATGAGAGAAAACTGGTGGGAATCAAATAATTGTGGAAATCAGTCCCTATCCTGCTAACTTCATCAAAGTGCACCAGGCAAATTCAACCTTGGAATCGTTAGCGTTGCAACAGCTCCATCCTGAAAGGGAGTGAGGAAAGACTAATGAGCATGGTCCTGGGTTCAGTCCTGCAAAGGTCCTTTTAATTTGGCCAACGTTCAAGCCTGTCGTTCTAGTAGGAAAAACTTGGACATGTGAAAGAAAGTGCACGCGCAGATGATTTGCTGGGTGAGGGTCAGATTGCTCAGTGCCATTGCTAAGAGCAAAATCCTGCATCAACAGCAGACAGAGAAAATTAGCAGGGGGAGGAACAGGGCTGGAACAGGTGTGGGTCATCAGTTCTCCATGAAGATCCTCAGCTCTTACTGGTGAACCCTGGTCAGCGGGGGACAGGTGGTGAGGGAGGGGGAGCTGGAGTGGAGCAGGGGGTGAAGCGAAGTGGGGGAGGAGAAGAGCAGTGAATTCAGAACAGATGTCAGGAAATGCTTTTTCTTTCAGAAACTGCTCAGCATGTGGAATGGGTCCTGGCAGTACTGCTGATGCAATGACGCTGGACCCGCTCCAGGAGCTGTCAAATGTGGGGGAGGTAACAAAGAACAGAGACTTAATAAGGGGTGGCTTTCTACGGCCTGATGGAGATACTGCCCTGTGCTCTCCTACCTCAAGCATATCCAAATGTGTTTTGAATTACCCTTTGATATTTCACTCCACCTCCAGAAAGAAAACAGTGAGGGCAAGTGACCTGCTTCTGTAGCATGTCCAGCAGAAAAGATGATCTTCCTTTTGTATGCTGTTTTGGATTCCATTGAGCTAATACGTTTTGTCATGTGGCTTTGCAAGCACCGGTCTGCTGGGGGCTTTGCTTGTGCTCCTGTGGCCATATGCAGATGGGTTGTGTCATGCCATAGCTATGTGGAGAGAAGTAGCTTGAGGTCCCTTAGCTGCTGTTACAGGGTCCATGGATGGCATTCGTAAGGTAAAATGGCTGATGGCACTTGTGGTGACCAGTTGCACTGAAGAAAACAACCAAACGAGACAGCTGGAGACAGAACAGCTTCAGCAGTGCTATTTCCCTAGGATCAGAACTGACGTCTTTAGGGTGAAGAGTGGGAGGGCAAGTTGGGTTCTCAAGACATTGCAATAGAAAGAGCACAAACACTTAATGAGATCTGGAGGAGTGGAAATACAAGATACCTTTCCCCCCACCCCGCCACGTTAAACTGTTTGTGTTCTACTCAAAATCTTTCATCTGTCAGTAAAGGTTTGTGGTGCCCTTGTCAATAGTAAGGATGACTCTCCTTGATGGAGGTGGTGGAAACCACGGCCCAAGGAAGTATTTAGTGGTGGTAATACTGCACAGACATCGTGATTTCCGCTCCACAGCCCGTGTTTTGGCATTGCTTTAGACTTAGGAAAAGGCTGCACTGGGTCCACCGTGCTGCCTGCATTGCCTTTCCGAGGTTAGACAGGGACTACTTCTTTGGGTACCCAGGGGCCCGTTTTGCTGAACCTCAGGTAAGTGCACTTGAGCTCGTCATTTGCTTTTCAGATACGTCAATGCAGAGAAATCAGCCCTGGGGAGCGCAGCAGTGCCCTTCCTTTCTTTGACTGCAAAGGAGCCTGCAACGCCTGACTCAGAGGAAACGTCACCTGCCTTGCAAGGACTCTGAAGCTGGGCAGTTCGAATGCCACCTCTAAACCACCCATTCTTTTTCATGGAGTTTGGCCCCGAGGAAAGATGAGGCACCCGGACACCTTCAGTGAATTTGGCCGTTAATCTCTGTGTGGTTTGTAAGCTGATGAAGAGCCCGTGTCTCCACTGTGCTCGCTGGCTCTGGTGCTTGGTGCCATGGAATCCAGCTGAGCCCCCAAAGCGCTGGGTGGACATGTGGCCTCTGCAGGGGGCTGGGGAGAAGGGACCTGCTCCAGGCCAAGGGAGGTGACATCTCCATAGTGGGTGGTGAGCGAAGGAGGAGGACATAAAGCACCTGAGAAGGGGCTCCAAGAGCCAGAATCACCCGCTACAGCTGTAGTACTTAATTATCTGAGTAATCAGTTTCGGAATTAACTTCTATTATGTACCCAAGTCTAATCTCTCCGGTGGATGGCAGGAGCAATTTAACACAGATCGAGGCTGGCACCGGGAAACTTCAGCCTGATTAGGTGGGAAGAAGAAACGTACTTCTTTCCCCCTCTTCAGCTGTTCAGAAACAAATCTTTCATAATGCAGTTGAAATGCCAAGCCTGCTTCATTGTGCTCGAAAATTAAAGAGCACCCAGCAAGCCCTTCGCAGGGTGCGTTTGAAGTACGCGTTGCTCAATATAGGAAGGCAAAGGGAGCTGCTGCGGGGCGCTGAATCCCACCCGCTCTGGAGTCGGGGCACGGCCACCCAGGCCCTCTGGAATGGTCTCCCTGAAAAAGATGTTATGTCAGTCTTTGAACTCGCCTTTGGTAAACGAAGCCTAAAAGATTTCTCAGATTAAAAGCTGCATTTGCTTTCATCAGTAGCAGCAGGAAAAGAGAGAGGCCCTTTAAACTTAATGCTGTCAAACCTGGAAGTCCCTTCATCACTGCAGTCGTGGACTGTAACGAGTAATTTTCCCTGATGGGCAATTTTGGCACTTGTCTTCAGCCGGCTTTATTTCTGTGCTAATCGTTTAGGTGAATTATTATCTGTACAATTCCAGGATACCGACTTCAGGAGCTGAGCTCAGGTGCTTCTGTAAAAAGTGGCTTTTGGAAATTTGCTAAGCGCAGTGGTCCCTATAGTTCACATCTGCTGGTTTGTTAGGAAATTTGCCTCTCATTTCTAACACAAATCGAATTAACTCAATAAATAACAAGGAGTGAATTCCCTTCAAAACACAAATAATGCATATTTTGTCATTGTCTTACTTCAAGGGAGTTGCTTCCGTTTTGCACCAACAACTCTATTCCCCGTTTATTAGGAGATGGTGCTGATAACGAGACCAGGGGTGACCTGCAGACTACCTACAGCTTTAAAAAGCCCCTCTGCGGGCAGAGCCGCTCGCTCCTGATGCTGAAGAGCAGGGATTGCTCTCTGGGGAGGAAAATGGAGCCGTTAAAAAGGAGGAATAGACAGTGGGAAGGTGAGTCGCTGACTGATGAAGATTTCCACCCCGTACCCAAGGTTAAACAGCAAGTCTGAGGATGATGCACGGCATGGTGTGTTCCTGTGTTCGCATCTAATGTACCGTATGTCTGCCCCCCCCCTCCCCCCAAGCTTCATTGTGCTTTTGATTCCTTTTCTATTGTTTCCTTTCACCCCAGGCGCTTACTGCCTATTCAGGCCTCCGTGCCCTTGGATTATTTCCCAGCGCTGGTTTGTAATGAAAGGCATTTAATGAGTGAGGAATCCTTGGGATGGATCCTCAAATGGGTATTTGAGGCTGACAACTACACTGCTGCACAGAGTGAAAGGAAATCCAGCCCAAACCCTCAGCATGTGGGGAGCGGAAATGAGAAATACTCTGCATGCAGGGGGAAAGAGCAGATAGGAATAAAAATTCAGAGTGGATGTCTGGTAGAGCATAAATGAGCAACTGCTATAGTTGTATCGAAGGTTTTACCTCAGAGCCCCACTTAAAAATAAGGGCCATGATGGTAAAAGCCCAATGGGGGTGAGACGGAAGAATCATAGAATGGTTTAGGTTGGAAGGGACCTTAAAGATCATCTCGTTCCACCTCCCCCGCCATGGGCAGGGACACCTCCCCCCAGCCCAGGTTGCTCCAAGCCCCATCCAGCCTGGCCTTGAACACCTCCAGGGATGAAGCATCTACAACTTCCCCGGGCATCCTGTGCCAGTGCCTCACCACCCTCAGAGTAAAGAATTTCTTCCTAATATCTAATCTAAATCTCCCCTCTTTCAGTTTAAAACCGTTAACCCTCATCCTATCACTACACTCCCTGATGAAGAATCACTCCCCATCTTTCCTGTAGCCCCTTTAGGTACTGGAAGGGGCTATAAGGTCTCCCCGGAGCCTTCTCTTCTCCAGGCTGAACAACCCCAACTCTCTCAGCCTGTCCTCACAGCAGAGGTGCTCCACTGATCATTTTTGTGGCCTCCTCTGGACTCGCTCCAACAGGTCCATGTCCTTGTGCTGAGGGCCCCAGGGCTGGACGCAGTACTGCAGGTGGGGTCTCCCCAGAGCGGAGCAGAGGGGCAGAATCCCCTCCCTCGCCCTGCTGGCCACGCTGCGTGTGATGCAGCCCGGGATGCCGTTGGCTTTCTGGGCTGTGAGCGCACGTTGCCGGCTCCTGTTGAGCTTCTCATCAACCAACACCCCAAGTCCTTCTCCTCAGGGCTGCTCTCAATCCATTCTCCACCCAGCCCGTATTTGTGCTGGGGATTGCCCCAGCCCATGGGCAGGACCGTGCACTTGGCCTTGTTGAACTTCATGAGGTTGGCATGGGGCCACCTCTCCAGCCCATCAAGAAGTATGTTGCGCGATTAGCAAGAAGCCTCGAATACATAGAAGCAATCCCTGGGCAAAGTCAAACTGCCCCCCCTTAAAGCCATAAAAAAGCCCCTTCGAATGATTTCGGGTGCGGGTTCTGTACCTGCCCTTCCCCGGGCCGCAGCCGGGGGCCGCCGCGGTGGTGGGACGCGACGAGCCGGACCCGCTGCTGCCGCCTCCTGGGCAAAGCCCCGCGGAGCCGCGTCTGCTGCGGGGCGGGGGGGTTCCACCCTGCGGGGCGGCCCCTCCCCTCCTTCCCCCTCCAAAGCCTTCCTCCGAAAACACAGCGGCCTTTTTCTCACGCCCTTGAGACTCGCTGTGTTGTACACTGCTGCTTTCTGGGGGAAATGCAAGATTATTTAGTGATGATTATTTTTTTTTTTTTTTTTATGCAAATGTCATTAAGGGTTCTGCTGTGCTGAGCCATCATGCTAAAAAGCCTTGCGTGTGTTTCAAGATTTCAGTAATTCGGGAGTGGGATTCATAAATGGTTTTGTAGTGTCTCAGTTTCTGTTAAAACCCTCAGTGTGGTTTGCCGTAGAGAGGTCTGTGATGGCTGCTGGGGAGTCTCCAGGGCCGTTTTTCCCTGGCAGATCACTGCAGAGTTCCAAGGCATTATCAGGATCTTTTGGAGGTGTGATAAGCCCAAATGTGGCAGGGTTATGGCTGGAACAGCCTTCTCCAGCTGCTGGTCCTTTACCCTAAGCAGCAACAGCTCTGTTGTACTCCAGGGTCATTGCAGAGGATTTACATACCGCTGCGCTTCCAGCAAGGAGCACATCATCCCTGTGCTCCCTCCCCTCTGTCCCCTTCCCGATGGCTACCCCACCAGCAGGGGTGTTTGTCCTGCTGCCGCTGTGGAGAGCATTGCTGTGCCCTTTGTGGCCTGGCAGCCCTTCCCAGCAGGACAGGGACCTTGGCCAGACCCTTACCCGTGCGATGGGACACCGTCTGAATGCAGGTGTGGAGGATCCTCCATTCCTATGTATCCCGCTCATCCCTCTGCAGCTTCCATCCTTGTCTCCAGACTTGCAACTTCTCCCTCTCTTCACCGGTTCAAAATTCCCCCTTTGCTGTCTAAAAAAAAATGTCCTCGTTCTCCATCCTTGCGCTCCATCCTCTCGGCTGACAGCAGACTCCTCCTGTTGCTATAACAACGAGCAGCAGCCCGGCCAAATCGGCCAGACCCTGCCGCACTTCCCTGCCTGCATCCAAATCACCTCCCTATGTGCGAACACGCTCGCTTCCTCCTCCAGTCTTCGCCATCTGCCTACAAGGGGGAGATTGTGCCGTTCGGGGGGCTGCCAGCCCTCTGCACCCCTCCACGGGCCTCCTTCCCCCTCTGTGCACGCTCTGCAGCCCCCCAGATGCCCCCACACGCATGATGGGGACCACGTTTACTGTCCCAGATGCCCTCCGAGCCAAAACAGCACTGTTTTGGCCCATAAACCCCATGCAGATTAAATTATGAATACATGAAAATGGGAGGTTTTCCTAAAATACAGTGAAAAAGATGTGTCCAGGGCTGTATCCTGGTCCGGTCTAAAAGCTGGAAAGCGTGTCTAGCACAAAAGTGCAGGAAAAAAATAAATCAATTATAAAGCAAAATCACTGGGTTTCCCTGCCCTGTGGTCTGAGCCTCAAGTCCAGCCCGTGGAGGATGTGCTGGTGGTGGGTAAAGCCTCTCTGTTTCTGCAGGCTGGATGTAGGGTGCTGCGGGCAGAGCTTGTTGTTCCCGTCGAGGGTGTGAAAACCAGCCCTGCCACCCCTGAGCTCCTGAGGGCCCTGCTAAACCCAGCAGCAAGCAGGTGTTCGTGGTGGCTTTTCCACCCTGGATCGTGAGCTCCTCTGAAAAGTCATAGAATCACAGAATGGTTTGGGTTGGAAGGGTCCTTTAAAGATCATCTCGTTCCAACCTCCCTGCCATGGGCAGGGACATCTCCCACCAGCCCAGGTTGCTCCAAGCCCCATCCAGCCTGGTCCTTTCTCCAAGCCTTTCTGGGGGCTGACAGCGGCAGACTGGAAGATGCCAGTGGGAAATAGCAAGTTCCCCTCCAGCAGGGAAAGCACGGCACCAACCTCCTCTTCCCTGCTGAGCACCAGCTCCGCTGCCCTTTCCTTGGACAGGCTGCTGCCCCCAGGGCTCATAACGAGGACTTCTAATTGCTGTGCTGAAGAAGATCTAGGGCAACCTCCTGGGCTAATGCCAGACTGGCGGGACGTCAGGAACCACAACATGTCCTCTGCCATCTCATCACCTCAGGATACCAACTGTCATTTTACCTGTAGTATTTTCATAGCAGGCTCCAGGCCAGGGGAAATCTGGGGGCTGCACAAAACAACAATTAAATCACGGATTGTCCTCTGATGGGGTTGGTGAGCCTCAGGAGCTGCTGTTCTCCAGCACTGTCCGTGTTTGTGTGACGAGCGAGGTGCCCAGATGCCAGAGCGAGGTGCCAAAGAGACCTGCTGAGAGGGCAGTTCCTGCTCCTTGGAGCCATGAACCGTTTTTGCAGTCTTTCCTGCAGGTGGAACTGCGTATCAGCTACTGATGTTTTTGGCGTTTTTGTGGCCTCGACCACAATATAAATTTAATTCTTTATATATGTAGTTTTGGATTAAAGAACTGTTCTTTTGGTTCATCTTGGATTGCTGATTTCAAGGACTCCCTTATTCCAAAGCTGCAGATCTTTTAGTTTTTAAAACAACTTTAAAACAACAAAATGCTTTTGGCTCAGTGTACAGATGGGCTTTTCACACAGCCTGGGTTTGATAATTGGGAAAAGGCTCGAGACAGATTTGAGATGCTACTGCCACTCTTCCATCAGGAGGAAGCATATGTTCTTTCTATGACCACAGGGGATGGTGCCCCTTTGTGCTGAGTTTTCTGTCCTCCAGGGAAGAAGTGAAGATATCTTTAATGAAGGCGGTAAGTGCTATGGGTTCTCTTGCCAGACAGAGGTTTGCTGCCTTAAGTGGAGACCCTCAGCTGCTCTTTTTTTGCTGCAGGCTCAGAGGTGTGCTCTGTGCCTCTCAGCAAGCTCAGCTGAAAGCCATGGCAGTTCCAGGCTGTGCCATCCTGACAGCAGCAAGCCGGCATAGGTGATCTTGTCCTTACTTTGGTGGATCATCCAACCTGCTTCTCCCCAGTCAAATCTGCAGCTCCAGTTGTGCTGGTCTGTGTTCTCCAGTGCTGGGATGCTGCCCTCACAGAGGCAGGCGCAAGAGCAGCTGGCCAAGGAGTGACATGGTCTGCTACACAGAAGATATCCCTTGACCCAAGTTGACTTACCTGATGAAATGGAAGAGATCTCAGCAGCAGCAGACCTTGACACCAGTGGTCCTGCATCATACGTTTTCTCTTGAGAAAGCAATGTTCTTTCTTTGAGCCCATCCAAATAAACATGTACGATGGATCTTGGTTTCCACCTGCCATTTCAAGGGCTTTCCGAGGAAACCATCAATGTTGCTTAAGAGCATCATTGTTTTCCTGAGGCTCTATGTTTCTCACTTGTCTAAGAAGCGCCCATCTGATCTGACAACAAAGTATTTGAGGGTCACCCATTCATGTAGATGAAGTGTTTGGACCCATTTGGTCCTGTGCACCGTTTCCCGTAAGGATACAGTCCCCCACAGACCCATGCTACTGCTCTTGATTAGGGCAGTCTCG
The DNA here is from genome assembly GCA_013398815.1 of Ibidorhyncha struthersii. NCBI lineage: Eukaryota > Metazoa > Chordata > Aves > Charadriiformes > Charadriidae > Ibidorhyncha > Ibidorhyncha struthersii. The sequence continues at coordinate 233,275 of VZSZ01003998.1, forward strand.
GGGTTCTTCTTCAATCTGTGATCTGTCAGTCCTCTGTCAGTCCATGATTTATTCCTCAATTTGGACATTAGCAGAGACTTCCAAATTTAGGGTGTTTTTTGAGGAAGAATCAAACAGAATCTGCCTCCGGCCGGTGACTACCCAAATGAGTTTTACGCTGTTAAATACCATAAATCACAAAACAAGGACCCTTTTGATAATACCAGGCTGCATTAAACTGTGGCTTTCTGAGGCTGTGTATTTTTTCCATTCCCAGTTTTTAACTCGTCATGATATGCAGGGCTGCTGCCAGAACGGGGGAGGGGGTTTAGCCTCAAGAGCTCATATGCCTTTTTCGTCCTCTCGCTGCACGCTCTTCACACCTGAGCAATGTTTCAGAAGAGCTGTTTTATAGGCCCTTGTCAACTAGGATGTGTCAAAGAAGTTAGCCCAAATCTGGTTGTCCTCACCGTGAGTTGAATTTGTGCGATTAACCATTCAGGAAAAGAGAAGGTTCTTTATCAGCAGTTATTCTCATTCCTAAAGATTTTAACAAAATCCACTGCATTTCATTCTGAATTCCAAGCTGAGATTGTAGTTGGATTTTGTTCCCACAGTGATGGCATCCCTATAGTTGGGCTAATTTAAACTTGAAGGTATTTGAAATGTCTAATGACAAATGAGAGGAAGACATCTAAGAAAGTACCTGCATGGTTAAGCAATGCTATTCAACGAAGGCATGTTGCACGTACAACTCATTCAAAGCAGCTGTCTTCACAAAGGCCAGCATTCAGCCAAGGAAGTTTCAGAAATCCCTCATTGCCTTGAAAATGTCGTGGTTATCCCAAATGTAGCAAGAACACGACTAGAAGACATGTATCATCCTTCTTCCAGCCATGACTGACTGATTACTGCGTTTCACCTCTTGTGAGGCAGGAGTTAGCTCACGGAAAGAGCACTGAATTCAGTTCAGAAATATCTCGGCTGTTCTTTAAGTTCAGAAATGTTTGCATCGCAGGCAGTGTGAACGTCCGTGTTTTCTAGAAGTTGCTAGGAGCGGTGCTGGAGATGTTTGCAGACGGCGCTCAGAGCACGTGTAGCTCCAGCGCTCTCCATTGTGTTTGAATGTGGCTTGAGTCCACAGTGGTACAAACAGGACTGGTGCAGCGTGAGGTTTTGTGTGCGCGCCAGAGGAACGCTGCCTCAAGATGATTCATTAAGGAAAATAAAGTCGAGGCTGCTGTTTGGATCATCTCATATTTGTAGTTTGTTCTTTTCCTTTACACTAAAAATATGCTTTAATGAGTAGCTTTGTGCCGTGAACGGCCGCTTTAACAGTTTCTTCTGTTAAAAATTCTGTGTCCCTTTTTATGTATTGTAACATTTCTGGTTTGTACGGAGGGTTGAGGAAACACGGCATTAAGCCTCATGCAAAGTTGTTAATACTCCTGCAAATCTACAGATGTCACATTCCCAGAAGTTCATTGTATTAATCGCATGTTGCTGTACCAAATAACATTGCGACCTACGTATTTTGTTATCCTTAGATCTTATCTTTCAACCCAGTTCTTTATGCAGCTCTGTTTTATTTTCTCTCAACTAACTGTGTTCACATTTGGTTATGTGCCTCTCCTCATTTTTTTTTCTCTGTTTGTTACCTGGAGCATCAGTCACTGTGAATGCAAAGACACACACTCCGTCTCCAAATAATGAATGCAGCCTCCTCCTATCGTCCCTTATTGCTCTTCCATGAAATCACTAGAGAGAGGAAGCCTGATCCCATGGCTTGAATGGAGACCAGAGAGCCAAGAAGCTCCTGGGTTTTACTCTTGGCGCTCTTTCTAGCTCACTGTGTGGTCCTGGTCTCCTCCTTGAGGCTCCAATTCAGCCAACCATTGCAGCTCTTTGCTCCCGTTGAGACACTGAACAGCCCACTGAGTTCAGTGGGAAGCCAACAGACCAAATGCTTTTGTGTTTGGGTCTTAATCTTCTGGTGTCAAGTGTTCTGGTGTCAGTATGTTGTGTCTATCACGTACCCAGAATGAAAAAAATACGAACGTGCATGAAAAACGGAGGCGAATATTCTTGCATCTGGGTTTCTCATTGCCATTTGTAATAACTTAGAAGGCAAAAATTAATGAGGTGCAATTAAAACAAAAATGCAGCGTGAGAACGCAAGTCCAGAAGACCAATTAAGCTGACGTCTCGTCTGCAGCAACAAGAAGATAGATGCCATTTTGGCTGATGTATTGTTTATAGAGGCGTGGACCTGCAGAGTTAGCAGCTGTTCTTTCACCCTGTGTTAAAAAATGAAAGACTCCGATGTGGTGTGGAGTGAGTGCTTCAGGGAGTGGGTAGCAAAACCCGCGTTATCACATACGTCCCACAGGACACTGGTCCCAGCTGCTTCTGGGATCCTTCCTAGACCTGCGCCAAGGAAGGGGGTTCCTCAAGGAAGAAAGCTTCAGACTTGTTCCTGCACCCGGAGCTTTTCCTTCTGCTTTGCTCTTTGCCTGGATAGAAAAATGAGCTGCCCTTAGGTATGATTTAAAGTTGGTCATGGTGATTTAGGGATGGAAATCCACTTACTTTTTAACACGATTTTTCTGCCTCTAAGTGCCACTTTGAAAATATATTCCCTGGTGATTAAAATTGATGAGGTAGACTAGAGGAAGGAAAACGGTGTTCAATATTCTCTACTTTCTGAGTTTTGGAAAGTTGCCTGGAAATATTTCTAGATTTCAGAAGCTTTCTGAGAAAAAATATGTAAAATTGAAAAGCAAGAGGAGAGTTCAAGTGACATGGGTTATTTCTGTGCCCAGCTAATGAAAATCAAATAAATACACTTGTTATTAAGCTGTGCTTAAAATCAAATCATAACATGACACTCGGTGAGATGCATATCGTTCCCTCCTCATCTTTTGGAGGACCCAGAGCAAGACCTATACTCAACAACCCTGGCCAGTCCCACAGTCCTTCCTGTGGGCCTCATCTAGACTCATCCCACCCGTGGGTACATGAGGCAATCTTAGCTAGTTGCTGTTGTCTGCTCACCTTCTCACTGGGCAAGGTGTGCGCTTGTGTTGCTGGTCCCTGCTCTGGGCTCCCCATCAGCTCGCACAACCCTCCTCTGCCCTTCCTGGTGTTTTGTTTCAGCTCCAGATGGCTTTCTGACTGTCAGCTTGACCATTCGTCACAGGTTTGTAGAATAATTCAGGATGGAGGGGACCTCAGGGTGTCTCTGGTGCACCCTCTACTCATAGCAGGGCCAGCTTAGGGGAGGTTGCTCCTGGCCTCATCCAGCTGTGTTTTTAATCTCTCCAAGGGTGAGGATTTTACAGTCTCTCAGAGCAGCCTGCTCCAGTGCCTTGTCACATTCCCTGCCCTTCAGTTTGGTACCTCTCTTGCTTTTCTGGATTCCCCTTTGGGCTTGTTTAGGTAAGGGCATTGCTGGATTGGAGTTGCCTAAATGTTGGCATTTAGGCCCATTTCAAGTGGCAGTGGGGATCCCACCTAACCTCCAGGAGGCCATTTCAGTGGCCAACATGTGGGCTGGCAGATGTGACACAGGACCTGTAGAAACCCACACCCTTGATTAATAGCTAAAGGCTGGTGGCTTACAGGAGAACACTGAAAGAGCACGAGGCAGCAATATGAAGACACCTGAACCCCATCCACTGGCTCCTGCCCAACAGCCTGCACCCTGACCAAGCATCCCGGATGACTCCAAGCTTGGCAAAGTCATTCCGTGGTCATGGCTTCAAAAAAGGGTGCTGGGAATGGTTTTGGAAAGCGGGGACAGGGGAAGGGCTGAGGATTTCTCAGGGATGCTGTGGCGGCTGGGCACCTCGGGCACATGGGTGAGGCTGCTGAGGTACTGAGGAACTGTCACCTCAGATAATACCCACTCATGGGGTTGCATGGCGGCTGGGGTGGAGATAACTGGAGGTTATATGGTAGCCCAGGCCGAGAAAATGTTCATGGTGGAACTCCATGCTGTAGGGCTGAACCCGTGGGAAGGACCAGCATGCTCAAGACTGCTGCTGTCCTCGTAGCACCATCCTTCTGCACCACTGCTGCTGTGCCAGGGCCCCTCGGGCTCACCAGCGGAGGTATGGCCATGGGGCTTTCTCTGGGACATGGCCTGAGGAACAACAGCAGCAGGAGGTGACATGGTCTTCAAAGGAGAAAGCAACCCAAAAGTGTCTGTGGGTAGTGGATGCTGATGCCTTGGCATTGCGTAGGTGCTTAAGGCACGTGACAGGAGAGCACGGACAGCTCTGGAGTCAGTGATACGGCATCTTCTGTGTCTGCAGCCAGGTCAAAGTATCCGTGGCCTCACAGCTTCCCAGCCTCTCCGTGCCCAGAAAGGATCAAACCTCCTTCCCCGGGCTGATGGTCTGCGCCACCTCCAGGCACCAGGGGAACGCTGAGCTTGGGCTCAGTCCCTGCAGAGCTGGTGAGAGCTCACAGTGCAGCTGAGGCAGGATGAAGGGGAGGAAGATGCTGCCGGTCCGTCATGCTGTGAATCGGCAGAGCTGCAGTAGTGGTGTTACGTTGGTTTTGGCTTTTTATCCAGTTGAAGCTCTGGTCCATTATGACAGGAATATTGTGTAATTACTGGAACTACAATCTGAACAGTAAATGACAGCTCTTTGCAAGGAGTTCCAGAGATTTAGTATTTATAAAATATCTTATGTCAGTATTATAATAATACAGATATTTAATGTATAACATTAAATTTATAACACGACCAAGGGTTTACCCTCTGATAGGTGACATCCTCAGCTGTATGGAGGGCTGACGGCGTGGAGCATGATGAATAGTCCAAGGAGCTGCAGGGGACAACTTCAGTCAGGCAAGCCATAAATTTAAGCTCTTTATTCTCTGCTGAGACCAACCTACAGTGATTATGTAAAAATGTGATATAGGTGCGTACTCCCCCTGAAAAGAAGGGGTTGGCGACACTCAGATTTCCCTGCACAGAGCCTCTGTTTTTCCTGTGGAGGTGCATTGCAACAGACACAAACATTAGCAATTTCTGCTTCACAAGGCAACTGCTGGATGGGGAATTTTTCACCCAGTAGTGTGGAAATAAAAACTGTTTGACAGAGGCAGAGTCTGAATGGCATGTATGAATAATCAAAGGCACCAGCACACATCTGGGGTTTACAAAATGCTGTAGCACACTGAAGTTTTTCTAAAGAACCTCCTTGAAGTTTGAATTCTTGAGCTTCCAGATTTCTCAAGGCCCAAAGGCACTAAAGAAAAAAAAAAAAAGATGTACAAACAGAATTTTAAATAAAGCTCTCTCCAGAGAGGAAACTAAAAAAGAATAAGACTTTGCTCCTGTAAGGGAGAAAAAGAGCTGAACACACAGGTACTTTGTTGCATTAGACCCTTGAACTCGTCTACACACGGTGCGATCATTTCCAGTGGCTTTGACTCAGGGTGGCTAACACCAGGAAAACAACGCACAACTTTATCAGTCAGCTTTATTTTGAGGGAGGCTTCCAGAAACTAGAAATCCTGCCTGAACTGTAACTGTTTTATTTTTGCGAAGCAACAAAACGAAGTCTGGAGTTAGGACTCCCTGTGGAGGCAGCCAATGGAGCGGCTCCTTGCACGCTAGCACAGCCTGCGCGTTTGGCACTGGGCAGAAGACCCAGCCCAAAGAGCTGTCAGTCTGTCTGGATTCAGAAACAATTAGAGAATTTGAACGGCTCTGTACATTGGACACCAAAGCTCTTGCTTAGTTACGCAGATCTCAGTCCTGACGTGAACAGCCAAATTGCAATTTGTTAGTGACCTGGATCACTAACTTTAATTCCTATCAAAATCACTGGAACATGAGTATGCGTCTAACATCACTATCTAGAAGGACACTTAGCCTTGGGAGACACCACCCGTATCTGACTTCAGAGAGATGCAATCAAGTAAGCGTCCTCCGTTGGGTTTGACCCCCAGGAATTTTCCAAGACACCTTTCTTTTTCCACTGACTACACAAGGGGTTTGGGTACTTCAAGAGGATTTTTTTCTTAGCGGCAAGTATATAGTACCTAGTTTCATACATCTGGCGCCTACTGCTTGTTTCTGGATGGAGACCTAAAGGACATGTTTATAGTCAAGTGACTTCAAAAGAAATGTAGCAGATGTCCAAGGATAATCCTGCACCACTGAACCTGGGTAGGACAGAGCTCACTGCAACAGATCCTCTTGACTACATGCAAACTTGGAGTAGGGAGAATAAAAGTCCACGGAGTCTATAAAAGAAAAACTTGTCCACAACAAGAAGTTACAGGTAATCAGCTGGTGCCTAAGTGAATTTTGCAGAGAAACTGGCTTGTTTCAGCACACTAAGACATTGAACAACCATTTAAAGATTTTTTCTGAGTTTCTGGCTCATTGGAGGTCTTATGAATGGGTAAAAAGAATGAGAAAAAATGAAGGGAAAAGGATGAAAAGCTGCCGCCACCTCAAAGTACTCAAGGTTTAAATGGCTCCTTATACATCGTCACATAAGCATTTTGATCCCTGTCAAATAAAAGATGACGTACCCTTGGGAAAAAATGTAAGGAATTGTTTTCCAGGAAAACCTTTTAGGGATGATTTGCATGCTAGAGGGAGGAAGTAATCTCAGCTGTGCAATTCCTATGGTATTTCAAAAATGACTCGAGATGTACCTGTGCTCTAATGACTCCCAGGACTATAAAGCAGCGTGAAAGGAATAAGGGATGAGCTTGAGAATGTTCCTCTGGGAAATTCGTTGTCCTGTGATGAGCAAGAAGCCTTTAACCCCTGGAAAATGCTTCCTACAGACTGCAGGTGTGCAAAATATTCCTGGCATGGTAGTTCTCCTGTGAGAACTAACAATAAATGGGACATATTATGCCCCATGCTGTTACACAAGACTGGTCTAATTGTTACTGAAGATAATTTCCTTCTGGCCTGGGATTAAAAATTACTTAAATCTGAGCAGAGGGTCCCACTGGGGATTCCCCAGCAATCATGGGGAGATGCCAGTGATATTTTATACCTCTCTTCCTGCATCTCACGTGCAAGGGAGAAGGAGAGAACCAGCCACTGCCCTTCAGCTGCCCTTGCCTGGGATTTGGTGCTGCCAGGCTGTCGCAGGCTGTCTTGGGGCACAACAGGCACCAGCAACCAGCTCCGCTTAATTCTCCTGCCAGAAACAGAAAAATCAAGGACCTAAAGTTATTGGTACCAAATATTCAAAAAATCAAAGGAGAATTACAAAACTCATGAAACAAGCTTTAAAAAAGTAGCTTGAAACACACTCAATGGGATCATTATTTTCTACCCACAGTTTGTTTACAGCTTTGGGGGTGAGGAGCTTATGTTTTAAAGTGATAGATCAGCTGTCCATGCAAGTCATGTAAGTCATTAACAAATGTGCCGAATCTTTCTAAATACCAAAATATTTACCTACAGCCCTCAATTTTGTAGTGCTGTTGGTTAAAAAGCAGGGAGAAGCATCTCCGGAGAGCCTTTCTCAATAGTGCTGCTTTTCCAGGGAGCTCCTGATATTTCATTCCTTTCTGCCTCACCATGGTGGTATCTGAACAACTTCTCATTGAGCCTAAAGCACATGAGTAAGATCTGTCAAAACTGATTACAGCTTTACTGCTGAGCCACTGTAATGTCAATTCTTCTTACATTTAGCTTCTCAATAGCCCCACTCTGGATTCAGATGTTTGCTGTAATTTAATAAAATACTCTAACAAATGTATTTGTGTCAAACAGAAGTGTCCTCAGTGGTAAGTAATAAAACACTTAATCCAGCTGCAGAAGCATGAAGTGTAATATTTCCTGTAATCATTTCCTTTTCTGTGTAGCAAGATGACCTTAAAATCTCACAGAACACATCGAGCTCCAGTGCTGGAACAGTTCTGATTTACTCTTCATCACCTAATGAGCATTTTTTTTCTTCTCTCGTTTCCAGTCTGAAAGGAAAAGATATAAAAGACTGTGTCTATCGCAGCACTGAACGATCTTAGCTACACATTACTCAGTTTGGTTTAAGTCATTTAACACTTTCTTTTTCCTAGTTTTGATTATTTTAAATGCCAAAAAAACATGGAAAGACAATTTAAAAAAATGTTCTCACTTGAAGAGAATATATTTTTAATTATTTTGATATATTTTTGAATTTGATATATTTTTGAATTTGATATATTTTTGAACTTTAATTCAGTTAGGAAACAAATATAATCTTATGGAATAGAGCAAGAATCTCTTTCCTCCTACTGCTTTGTTTTCCTGTTTCTTTTTCTTTTATCCCAAATTATATAGTTAAGAATAACTCTTAACTACTGGGACTCCAGACCCTGGAGGAGCACTTTATGTTTCACTCTCCAGCTTGTTGGAAAGACTGGAAGGGGTTTGGGTGGCTTCCCCCTGAACTTCGGCTTGGTAGCAAGCAGGAGAGTTTTCCTTTCTTAACATATCCTCCCTGGGGCTTTTGAGTGTAAGAAAAACTTCAATGAGGACCTGCAAATGGTAAGTACAAAGGGTGCAACGAAGTGCACCACGGAAAGACGTGAACATCCAAACACCACCAGTCCAGCTTGGTATTGTTGACTGCTACCAAAAGAGGGGGCTGTACAATGTGCTCTCATGGTTTATTTCTTTGTCTGCTGCATATAAATTTATTTTCTTTCTATGCTGTGGCAGATCCTCTCCCAGGTCCCTGTTTATTTACACAATGATTTAAAATACATGTATTTAGAAAGCAAAAAATGAGTGTAAGAAAAAAGCAACAGAGGGACGTATTGACTAGCTAACTTCAAAGCCATTCCTTCCCCGCTGCCTCCTGTGTCTACACATTCTGTTATGAAATGCCAGTGTTTCATTTAACTTGTTGCCACTAGCACAGTGTGACATTCCTGTGTTTATTCTGGATGGAAAGAAGAAACCGTGTCTCGAGGGAGCGCGACGGGCACCACGGCTGACAGGAGAGGAGGCTGAGGAGTCAAAGCTGGGCCACGGGTTTGGGGTGCACGCTCCTGTCCCGGGCAATGCCCAGCACTTGGCTTTTCTCAGACACCTTGCTTGCCCCTTCCAAGCACACAGCTTCACCATCCACCGTAGACGGGACTCAGCAGGAGGAAGCAGAGACTTGGGAGGCCCACGTCAAGTGGGCAGGGTTGACGCAAGGAAGGTATCTGTCGTTTCTCAGTGGGTCCCTTCTCTTGCCACCGGGGTGTTTGAGCTGTCAAGATGTAGTGAAGCTGATCAGAGGATTTCAGGCAAGCCAGAAAGCTGGGTTTATGGCTATTGCAAACTGAATATTATGCAGCAAGAGCTGGTAAAGGGTGAAGGAGATGGAAGAGCCCTTGGTTTCTACAAAAGCTGCATGTTCTGTGTCTTTGGTGTCTCCATGTTGCTGAAGTTAGCTCCTAGGGGCCAGAATTCAGTTAGGGTCAGCACTTGGACAAGTGAGACTGAGGGAACTCCTTGAGCTGGTAAAGCAGGGACTGGCAAGAAATGAAGGGGATGCGACCTGGGCATGTGGGAGGCCTCTCAGAAAGACACCGTGGCCTTGGAAAGCAGGAATCTGACTCTGAAACAGACGTTTGAAGCCTCCAGAGAAGCAGTAATGCCTCTCCTGGATAACAGATCTACTTACCCAAGCAGAATTTCACATGCCTGAAAACTGGGACAGAAAATCCTGAGGCTGTTGTGCCCAAACAAACATAAGCTGAGTCGTTGTGCTTCAGGCACGCAATTGATATATGAGATAACGGACAAGGTCAGATTTCCTCCCCTGACTTATTGCTTACGGCCTGAGCTACAGCACCGTTTAAGCATCTAATTCCCATTTCCAGTGACTAGGTCCTGGGTTTAGATTTGGTAAGAGGAAAAGGCACTGGGCGCAGACAGATTTCCGAGTCATAGAGGACTAATGGCCAGCAATTAGATCATTCCCTCAAGTGTGAAAGAGCCAGGTGCTGCTCCCTCCTCTGCTTCGCTTGAAATTTGCATTGAACTGGAGGCTCCTGCCTCCCCAGGGACTTCGTATCTCTTGGGCATTTAGAAATGTTGTAAGCTGTGTCTGTCTTTGCTGGCATTTATCCACTTTCTATGATAACTGAGATGATGGAAAAAGAGAAAATAAATGAGAAAACTTGGGAGGGGCAGCACGTGTAAGGCATTATACAATTATTACATGTATTTTAAAAGGTGTAAATGATCTAAAGGCCAAATACTTAAAATTCCAGCTAATAATATGCCCTCATTTATTCTTAAAGAAAATTCAGGGCTAGATTTTCAACTGATATCGTCTATTTCATTGCCAAATTTTAAAAAATCAGTTATGCAGATCATCACTTTGTGAAGAACAGGTTGGCAGCATGACACCAGCTCAAGCTTTACAGCTGAGCTTATTATTCAAGCCGCTGTCTTCTGACAGCTAGAGAGGTTCAGGTTAAAACCTGATTTTGTAGCTCTTTCTTTGGGTTCCTGGTGACTGGGTGCAGTGGGTGTCAAGAACAACAGCTGGTTTGCCTTGACGTAACTTCAAAGATTTTAGCTTAATTGTAGTGTCGTGTATCAGCAGAGGATCTCAGCTGCGGTATTCAGTGCTCTTCTCTCGTTTTCACGTGCACCTATGAGATTTGGAAAGGTGTCAGTCCCCTGCAGCGAGGGCACCTTTTCTTAAAATATTAGAATAATTCCTCAAGATTCAACAGAGTCCGGAGTAATTTTGCTGACAGCATCCAAGTGGAATTTGGTCTAAACAGACTCTGTGGATCTGTTTAGTTCTCTGCCCTGATTAAACAGACCTGTCAGCGTGTCTCTATTCCCAGTCACAGACTCCTTGGAGTTTATTCTTCAGCGACGTTAATTACACCAGTGCTCGATTCTGGGAAGCCCCTTTAGCATGTTCTCCAAATTGTGCTCCCTCACCACGCCGCCCATGGAGGGCTGGAAAACCAGCACGTCTCTGCCAGCGTGCTCAGAGCAGAGGTCTGGGGAGGGACCCATCCTGCTCCGCTGGTGCATTGCCCTCGCTGCTTCTGGTGAGGAGCAGGTCGGAGGCGGGAACCACGTACGCAGACAAGGGGGCAGCCAGCAATACGCCCTTCACTCTTTTTACAGATACCTGCAACATACTATATGAAAATTAAATGCGCCTTTAATTGGCGTTGAGGCTTGTGAAATAATTTGTCTTTCCCAAATCTGATCACGTTTTTTTATCAGCCAGGGTGATGTATAACTACCCCCAGACGTCTGACGCTGACAGCTACTCAGATAAACCTATTCAGTTGTGCGAAGATGAGTATTATATTAAATAGGATAGCACTTGGTCATTTCAGCATTTTTTCAGGTGAAAAATTGGTGAAGTATAAAGAGCACGTGTGCTGTCTCCTTTCCTGCACACACAGACGTGCACAGGCACCCATCCTCATGTTCCCAATCCGGCGACAACACAGCAATAAAATTCACGCAGATTTTTAAAATATAACATGCAGATTTTTTTTTATATAACGTTCTAAGCAATCTTTTAAGTCTAATTTGTGACTCCACTGTATTTTGTTAAGAGCGGAGAGCTTTAGCTACAACAGCGGTAATATAGCCCAGTTCTCTGCAAAATAGGTATCCTTTCATTTGGACAGTTGTGGAGGGTTTGGACCCCGCTGGATCCGTAACTGCAGACCCCCAGGTATTATGTGCATAGTCTGGAAGAGTCCTTGAGCAGCCGCTCTCTGGCCACTCACATCAGTCCTAAGTCACAAAATATCAGATACTTTCAGCAGACTTCTGGATACCAGATCAAAACGCTTAAGCAGAGAGCAAGAGGAAGGAAGAGTTTTGTCAGCTTTCTGCAGCTGGATTTATAACTGGATTTTTTGGATACACTGATGTTTAAGTATCCCTTTTTGAAACTTGTTTGGCGGTTGCCAAGAAGAATGAAAAACAGGATTTTTTTTTTTTTTCACCTTACCTTTCCAATAAAAAGCAGGGGAAAAAAAATGGTGCTAAGCAATGTGAAATTTGAAGTACTTTTCAAAGTCAATAGCTTTTACCTCCCTTTCTTTTATGGGACAAAAACATCTTCAAATCCACTTCATGGAAAAAAATTCTGAGTGTTTTCGAGTTGTAAGAGCACGTGCAGACTGGTGACTGAGCTGGTGACCGAGCTGGTGACCGGAGCAGTGACTGCTGCAGCCGACACAGTCACCACCCCCAGCCTGGCAGCTGAGGTCCCCAGCCATTAATTCCCCTTTGAAATGAACTGCTGTTTGCCATGGCAGATGAAAGCCATGGGCTTTGTCCTGCTCAGCAACGGGATGAGCTATTCAAATTATTTGGCAGAATTTAAAATGTAAACCTCACCTTTCTCATCAACTCTTGAGCTGTTGAGTTTGACATTTTCCCACTAGCAGACAAGTGCATGGAAAGAAGCCTTTTGAAAAGGCTTGAGAAATATGAATGATAGCAAGAAATATGATTTCTACCTGGCTTCTCTTTATGAGCTGCTGGGTGGATGGTTCCTACATCCAGGCTGCGTCACAGCAGGCTTCCCCCGGCTCCGGCAGGCAGGTTTGCCTGCTGCCTGCAGCCTCATGGCCCCGGGTGCCAAGAGCCGGGGCCAGGGCTAGAGAAAAAGGGCAAGGTCAAATCTAGGGGAGGCGAGGAGTCATCCTGTGCAGACACTGCTCTCCCAAAAGGGACGCTACCTATTTTAAGCCCCTCTTTGACCACACAGCAGAAGGGGGCTCTGCTGTAGCTGAGTAATCCCCCATGAGTGCACCGCCGGGAATAAACTTCGTAGTTGGAAGTGAAAGTAGGAAAAAACCTTGTCTTGTCTTTAAATACGTCAGCACGTAGCATCCAGGCTGTTCTGAAGACAAGAAGAGAAAATAAGACGTCCGCATCCACTTGCCCAGATGTGTCATCTCTCTCTGGCAGAAATAGTCCTCCCTCTCCTGTCAAAGTAACTAACTGTAGGATTTTCCAGCGGGCTCCCGTGATCCCATACAAAGTTACCTCTGCACATCGCCCCGGTGCCGGTTACCCCAGGGCCACCCTTGTGATCAGCCATTCAGACACTCACACCGTGCTCGGCGAAAGGAGATGTGCTGGGACAGAAGAAAGAGAAAAAAAGCCCTAATTGACAGGAGTGGAAAAACCCAATTACAGAGATGAAAGAGGCAGGCCAGGCATATGTTTCTCGGCTTTGGATCATCAGACCTGCCAGTTCTCATTATTTTCTAGCAAGCCTCACTCTCTCCCAAGAAGGGGCTCTGGTGGTATATGGCCTTTTGGAGAAACATTGTGCCTGGGTGGCTCACCTGAGCCTGTGTTAGCAAAACACCCGGTGGCAGAAGCAACAACATAGGTGCATTGTTACTGCAGGAAAAAAAAAAAAAGGATTAAAGGTAGACCAGAGAAAGGAGAAGGAAACAAGCAGATGAGAGGGGGGGGGGAAAGCATGTCCCAGGAGAATAAACTAATCAAAACCATGGCATTAAATAAAACAAAGCATCTCCCATTAATAATTGAGGAAGCACGCCAGTGCGCTGCGTGCACCGTGGCTATCTCATTTGTCTGAAGAATGGAAGGAGCAAAAGGGAGCGAAGCAGGTATGAAAGGCATCATTTCCCTGTGTCTCTAATGAGCACTGCTGCTTTCTTTTTTCCCCCAACACCTCCTCCCCCATTACACTCCCTATTTCCCTCTCCTATTTGTCATCTGCAAACATCTTACCCTTAAGAGGACGCTGGCGTGGTGTCAGGTCTGAAGGAGGCAGCAGAGCCGCTTTGTCCTTGGGCGCTATTCAGGACTCGTCCCTTGATTTGCAGAGTTCTCTGAAAGGAGTGGAGGGCTCAGTGTGCTGCAGATTTGTGATGCTGGACAGTGGTCCAAGCGTCTGACATGCATGGAGACTGTATTTTCTTAGGTGGAGAGATACAGGGATGGGCAAGTAAATGCCTAGCTGCTGCAAACCGCCTATAAAATACAGCTTTGAAACATTAATTGGGAGAAATCAGGCATTTTAAATCAGGAGAGGGCAGTTGCAGCATTATAACCCAATCTGATCCCTGTCACGTGCGGTGATATAATGCTCTCTTGTGTGGCTGACCATCATTCTCATGCAGAGCAATGAGCGCGGCTGGGTTGGTAGCTCATGGGACCGTCCTTGCTTGCTGCAGCCGTGGGTGATTGCAAGGACAGCAAATGGGGTTTAATCCTATGGCCTAAGGGGCCAAATACGGCCCTTCAGAGCTGTAGCCCATGTGTCCCTAGGACAGCTCCCCACATGAAGGGTTTCATGATGGATGGTGGCACACATGTCCCTCATTCCTAGGATGTCCTCTTAGGAATCTGCTCCCCGCAGCTCTATTTAGTCTGTCTTTTTTGATACATCTGTGTTTTATTAGTCAACCGCCAGAGCTTACATGAAAGACAGGTTAATCTTGTTAGAGCCTGGCCTTTCGGTGCTGTCCTTTGCTTTGGCACTTCCCTAAATACCAGCACCAGGCAGGGACATGCAGAGGCAGCAGTTGGATCCCTATGTGGGAACACCATCCCTCTGGACAAGACCACCTCTGCCACAGGTGTAACCATGGGCTCTCCTCCCAGGGAGGAGATCAAGGGACTAGACAGGATTCACCCAGGTCACCAAATATTTCCTCACAGCAATAAGCTCCTCTTTTAGTTGTATGCTTAGTATGGTTTTGGGAAAACAGTCCTTTCATTCCTGGGAGTAGGTCCCACACAGAGCAATCCTTTATTTGACCAAAGCAAGCTGCTCCCAAAAGACATGTCTAAAGCTGTCTTCTCCATCAATATAGCAACAAACACTTCTGAACCAAGCCTGAGTGTGAACAGCCGTGTCATCTCTTGTTGCTTTCTGAATGTCCCCGTGATGCTGTATGATCCCTGTGACATCCTCTTGTCAGTGCTGTGCAAATCTCTAGATTCTGGTGGCATTACTCTTGCAGGCTTTGGACTCCTCCTTGTGCTGTTGACCAGGCTGTGATGCTGCTCAGGGAAGCAGTTTTTCTCTCCTGCTTCCTTTCCAAAGCCACTGAGCACTACTGTCTCTGACCCTTCTGGCCATGCCATTCTGACGCACCGTATCTGTGCAGTGGTATCACCCTGGTTCAGCAAGTCCCTGGGATGCACAGCATGGCAGGCTGGGAGAGGGTCAGGGAAGAACCTCTGTGTGCCAGCCCCATCCTTACATTTACTCCTTTTTGAAGAGGAAAATTATTTCTGCTTCATAGTCTTACCTGAAAAATACATGAGGCTATGGAACAAAAGTGGTTTCTCCTCATATAGTAACAAGGAACAAACTGCGAAAGTATTTCAACAGAGTTTAATGTGTTTTAGAGAGAGTTGCAGTAGACCTGACCCTAAAGTCACTGAAGTCAGTGCAGAGACTCCTTGTCCTCCTCCTTCTGCAGAGTTTTGGCCAGACTCAATACTCCCAAACTGTCCTTCCACTCATGCAGATCAGGAGTACCTTAAAGGAAACTGCTGAGCCTGTACCGGTTTGGAGGAGTGGTGGGAGAATCCGCATCACTTGCTAGCTCAGTCGCCAGCTGATCTGCCGTGTGACAGGACACTGGGGGAATGTGTCCCTGCATCACTCTGTGTCCTCTCTGCTCGGGTTGATCTAGAGATCCTAACCAAGAAGAGGAACTCAGCACTGTCTATAAACAACCTCATCTGAAGGGATCATAGAATCATAGAATCATAGAATTGTCTAGGTTGGAAGAGACCCTTGGGATCATCGAGTCCGACCATCTACCCTACTCTACAAAGTTCTCCCCTACACCATATCCCCCAACACCACATCTAAACGTCTCTTAAACACATCCAGGGATGGTGACTCAACCACCTCCCTGGGCAGTCTATTCCAATGCCCAACCACCCTTTCTGTGAAAAATTCTTTCCTAATGTTCAGTCTAAACCTACCCTGTTGGAGCTTGAAGCCATTCCCCCTTGTTCTGTCATTAATTACCTGTGAGAAGAGACCAGCACCAACCTCTCTACAGTGTCCTTTCAAATAGTTGTAGAGTGTGATGAGGTCTCCCCTCAGCCTCCTCTTCCTCAAACTAAACAGTCCGAGCTCCTTCAACTGCTCTTCATATGATTTGTCTGCTAGGCCCTTCACCAGTTTCGTTGCCCTCCTCTGCACTCGCTCCAGAGGATGAAAAAGATCCCAAAAAAGCCCATGTCCATTCAGGTTCCTGTTTGGGTTTCCAGAGTCTGTAAGCTGTCACCCCAGACCTCCTGCCTGGTGAGCAGAGAGGAATAGGAAACTCCTGCCATCTACCACCCAGGAGGACTCAGCCTGCCCCACGGGGTCAACCACCTCTCCACAGCACAGGAAGCCCAGGGCCACCCAAGATGCCTACAGCTGGCCGCGGAAACACAGACGGTGGTGAAGAACAAAGCTGAGAAGGGAGCTGGGGCTTCTGACTCCTCCTAGTTCTGTTGACCAGGCTGTGCTGTGCAGGGCTGTGCCCTGTTTTCTCTCCAGCTTCCTTTCCAAAGCCATTTAGCAAGGCGGCGACCATTGCCTTTCCCAACCAATAAAGGAGTGGCTGCACACCAGGACCAACATTCAGACAAGGAGGGCACAGGTAGATACAGGAACCCTGTGGAACCCATACTGCTCTGGGCAAGGTAAAGAAGCTGTTGTGCAATGGCATGTTGAATGAGGGCGGGAATTTTGGAAATGTTCCTACAAGCAGCTTAGAAATCCCCTAAACTTCCAGCTACCCAGATGGGAATCTGGTAGCCCTTTCTGGACCCTGGAAAGGGAGCTATATCAATTTCAGTTTACATAAATAGAAGCAAAACTAGATCTGTACATTGCTCCCAAAGGACAGAGTGGCATTTTCAAGATGGTAATGTGCACCAAAGTAGCATGCAGAGACCCCAGCAAGGATCAAAGCCTTGCTTTGGCAAGATGCAGACTCTTCAAAAAACATGTAGTCTAAAGATGCATCCACACGAGCCGTTTCCTTCAGAGCCTTGGTGAGATTTTGAAGTTAATCCTCCAGCAGAAGTCCCTGTGCAGGATTTGGTTTGGTTTTCAGATTGAGTTTGGTGGGCATGGACTGGATTCCTTCTGGAGGACACACAGGCTCTGCTACCACCACTAATGCTCTCCATCTCCTCATGGGGGCATATGTGTCCAATGACACCCATGATTGCTCTCCAGGTATCCTGAAAACACCTGCCCATAGCGGAGTTGCAGGGGTTTTATCACCCACGGTTTTCTGATATCCCACCACACTGAATTACTTGACAAGGAAGACGAAGCCTTAAATGAAGAAGGATATTAATTGGGACCTAAGTGCCTGAACTGCTTCTGATAGATAAGGGAATATAGCTATCTTCTGTTTATACCCTTCTGCACTGATCAGCAGCTGCCTAGGACCGGAGAGGACCCTGTGCTTAGCATGAAGGAAAAGAACCCATATTCTTCAGTGAGTCCCAGATTCTTGGTTTACAGTCCTTCTGAAGGGTAGGAGGATGGAAGTGAGGCAAAGGAGGTTTTCAGTTTAAAGGAACTCAGATTGCTAAACTACCTGCAGTGGTGTGTAACCTATCACGGGAATCAATCGTGCTAGCAGAGAAATTCTGTTAAAAATCAGTTCTGCATTAAAAAGGACTCTGGGAAGTCCAGGGCACTATTACTTGGGCTGAAACAGTTATTTACTATACCTGTACAAGTTTGCCTGTTTACTAGTGTATCTGATTAGTGTATTTGACTTCCACACCAGAAAAATCAGTTGAAACTTTAATATAAAATAATAAAGTGGATACATGAATAAATATTTAGGGGACTGGCCTTGACTTTAGTAGAGAGAAATCATGCATCACATATGTGCCAGAGCTCTTCAGAGGTCTCAGAGAGGATGTGTTTAGGGTACAGAATAACTGAACGGTCTTAGCTGGAAAAGAAGTGTCTGGGGTCCACGGGGCTGAGCAAAGCTGTAGCATCTTGGTGGAAAGCAGAAGGTGCCTGAGGCCCGGCTGCTTTCTCATTCGCTATCAAGAATTGCACAAAACCAGACCTGCAGGTGGCAGGCTTTTGGAAACAAGCTAAAGGACATACAAACAGCTGTATGGTAAGAGTGCACAGCAGCAAGGGTGTACTGTAGGGACTAAGCTGTTTTTTTCACACAACATAGACTTAAATTATAGGACTCCTCGCTACAAGATGATCTGGAAAATTTACAAGGGTTCAAAAAGAAATTAGGCAAGTTGATGCAATAAAATCTGTTGAAGACTGTTAAATACAAAGAAGCTGTGTCTGAGTCACGAAGCCCTTAAGCCACAGATTTCTGGTCTGGGGAAAGTATTAAGGGATGGCTCACAATGCTCTCAGTGTCCTTCCGTTGTCATCTTCCATGGACAGCTCTTGGTCACTGTCAGAGACAGCACTGGGCTGGGCTCTCCTTTGGTCTTCACCCATGTATCCATCCTTAATGCTTTTATTACACAGTGCTCAGGGAGCATCTTCAAAATACCAAGCAGTATGTTTGAAAAGAGCAATGGAAATAAGTGTTCTCAAACCACCAGCGAAACTGCAGCAATCATTGTAACAATTTATCAGGGAATCCAAAGTTAAAGTGGATTTGAAGTGAGGTTGGACAAATTCATAGCAAATACATTCATCCTGGACTATTAAACATGATGGCCCAGAAGCAGCATGTGACTTGGAAGTTCCTGCACTGCTGGTGGTTAGGGAACCTCTGTGGATGTGCCGAGGGTAAGGTTCACCACCAAAATCTCCTCTCTTAATATCCGGTATTAGCTGTTGTCAAAAACTGCATCAGCTAAACTTTGGTCCAAACTGTCTGGACTATTCAAAAATCTCATGTCCATTTCAGCAGACCACATTAGGGAAGGGAACATTATCTTAACCCTCATCGCTGCATGAGCCTGTGAAGATAGTTGCTGTGACAGCCAACCTGTGAAACACTACTTTTATCAACTCCAAACTTTTATCATGCAGGGGGATGGTTCCAGCCCAAATATGCAGGTAGAGGAATGATACGCTGACATAGGTGCAGCTCTGCCAGTGATTACTGACTCCCTGAACATGGTAAGCCCAATGAAAACAGAAGCCTGAGCCTTCAGTTTAAGCTGAACTACTAAACCAGCAGCTCTTCAGCTGATACAGAGCCAGCCTCCTCCAGCCAGCTCTCCTCCAAAGCACTTCCTCAGTGCACAGCCCTCTCTAGGAAGGAAGGACCACATCACAAAGGAAATTTTGCTCAAACTGATCCTCAGACACTGAGAACAATTTTCCCCTTAGCAAACCATTAGCAAAGCATTTCTGCAAGCTGCACAAAAATCTGTAATCACTAGACAGCAAGATCAAAACCAGACCTTGTTGCAAAGGAAGCTTATTTTAGAAATGCCTGGGCATTACGAAGATACTACTGCATTATGAAGCCAGAATATTCAGCATTTCTCTAAAGACATTTTCCCCCAGGCAATCACCTTTAACTCCAGCTTCCATCCCTGCATTGCCAGCTTCCCTACTCTGTGAGGGGGTGTTGATAAGAGGTTTTTCAGTAGGAAATCTTGAATCCATGGGCTTGTAAGACAAAAGTCCTTATACTTCCATGAAAAGCAGGTTGCAAATTTGCTTTAAAACTTTTATTTCCCTAGAAAAAAGGATAGGGGGAAAGTCCATGGTCTTCCTGGAGGTCAGCTCTATAGAAAGAATTGGTATGGAAATGGAACTGAATGGAAACAGAAGATTTTATTGTTTTCATATTTGCAGCACTACAAACTTCATTACTATAGTAAAATAATACATTTTTCTAATCAAAAGGAGCATTATATGAGCTACCAGAATTGAGAGGAAATTAAATATATGCTTAAGTGTTGTTTTTAATATTTAAAAGGTTTGCTAGGAAATGTATGGCATTCTCTTTTCTTATGACTGACATTTCTAAAAAGCATGCCGGGATTCCTATGAGAGTAAATACCTTCAGTCTATATAGCAAGTGTCAGAAGTGTGTGTCTGAGTCCTGATATATTTTTGATTCCACAACCTTGTATTCATAATATGTCAGACATGCTAAGAAGTTGCTGAAAAATGTGTTGACGGAAGAAATATGAGTTGAACTCATGTAGAGCCACTCCAGAATACCAATGAGTAGACTGATCCATCAGAAATATCCAGAAAGACCTGATTTATTAAAAAAAAACTTCTTGATGCAAGTTGTGTGATTAACATAGCTGTCAGATTCTTGTCTTTATCTTTCTCCCTTTCTAAAACCATAGTTTAAAACATAGATTTTCGCAGTCATCTGCCCCCAAAAGGCAATCCAATAATATTATGCACTCCAGAAGCAGCTTCAGTCGGAGGAGCTCAAAGCACCTTACAAATAATCCCCAGGCATTGGATGAAATCAATAGACCTGCTCTGAAGCAGATGAGAACAACTTAGGAATGAAGTCCAAAGACACCCAGCAATTTCACTGCAAAGCTGTTGACTGCTGGGCTCTTGTCATCTCCTTCCTTCCCCGTTAACAGGGGAGCGGTAAGAAAACATTAACATCAGCAAAGCAGACAAGACGTGATGCAGTTGTCACCTACAGCTCAGTGGTGACATTCTGCAGCAGTTAAAGGTAATTCACAAAGAAAGAAAGTAATCGGTGTTTTTCCCCATGGTTTGCTTCTCTCCAGGCATAAAAAGAAATTTGGAAGTTCTTTTGTCTTGCTTGTCCTCAAAAAGATGCCCTTTGGGGGGACGACATCTTGATACGTTAAGAAAGTACTTCTGTTCCTTGATTTTGGAGAGTGACTCAGCAATCTCTGATGCATACTATAAACTTTTTTCAACCTTTATTAAAAAGGTAGGGGCAGAATGACATTCTATCAAAGGCTTTTTTTGAGCGATTTTTCCCCCAGGTGTATGAAAGACAATTAATAGCATCACACAGAAAATGAGGCACAAATCCTGAGCCTGGTGGCAATATTTGTGTTCAGTATATTGGATTTTGGTAGTGTTTTTAAAAGCTAAAAATCATGTCTCCTCTTAGGCATTTCATTTGCTTGTTCTTTGATGTCAATTTCCCAGTCTTTTAAAGACTTTTTAATAAAATGCAAGTCTATAATCTCTAGCTAAAAAGACAAGACTTTGTTCTAAACTCTTCAGTTGTGGTTGGAAAAGGGCTCCTTGGCCTCTTTTTAATTAATTCTCCTGGGAACGTCTATGGACTTCCCTGGTTTCAGCACTGATCAAGAAAATCCAATGAGCCATTGTTTCTGTGCAGTGTCCAACTCAACACAAGTCAGGACAAATCCCATTTTTTTTGTAAGTCCTTTTTGCTTCCCAGACCAAGAAACTTAACTTCCATGCTGTCAGATCTATGCCCTTACCAAAACATCAGAGGCCCAAGAACTGAGAGGATTTTAAAAACTAATTCATCAATAAGAAGGCAAGGTGATTTTACTGTATCTCCTGGATTTTACTTCTGTGCATTAACTCACTTTGAGCTTTCCTCTTTGATCTGGATAAATATGGAAACTCTTCTTTCTTTAAGTCAGCTGAAGCTCTCACTCAGGGCAAACTGTCTTAAACCTCAGTGAAAAAAATAATGCATATTCCCAGAACTCCAACTTACTCAATCAAAGCAAACTGTTGCAACAAGAAGCAACAGTTCTTATCAACACTTCTGGTCAATATTATCTCACATCTTATTTATGGAGCGAGCCAAATCTTGTCCAGGTAAAGCTGTGATGCCAAGATCGATACCAGCTATCACGGACTGTTCATGGGCTGATGCTCAGTGTCCACCCAAATTTAAGATCGTAGCCATGATGCTTCTGTCAGCATGAAGTCTTCCTTTGGTGAGTTGGCAATGAGGAGCTTCATAACGGACCGCGCTTTAAGTTAAGGTCTGAATTCAACCAACACAGATCTTGTACTCCAGCAATGGGAAGACATCGCATCCATACAAGGTATGACAAGATAGAAAGAGAGAAAGAAGGGATTAAGGCAGATTACAACAGACAATAAGAAAAGTTCTCCTGTTGTATATGTTTGACTGCTTCTGTCTTACCTGTAATTAGGTCATAAACTCTTCAGTATGGAGACTGTATATGTTGGCAACAGAACAAAGAGGTCCCATTTTTTTACAACGAAGCCTTAAACTGCTGCAGCTGGATGTTGGATCTGGAGATGTTGCAATATAACCAATAATATTAAAAGAAAGATTAACGTGAGGGAATTTGAACAGTAATGGAGGTAAGAAAAAGCTGTGCAGAGTTTCAAAGGTGAAGTCTGAAAGCTGAGAAGGAAATTAATCATTATTACTGTTGTTATTATTCATTTATATTGGGCCATAAGTGCATGTGTCAAATCTGCGAAGCGGAAGTCAGAAGAATCAATATTTTCTTATTGCGTTTATGTATTTTTGTCAAGGCTTCATAAATTGCTGCCATTTTTGGAATCAGATTTTGAACTTCATGCCAAATCCAGCTGTTGTGCATTTCTAATAGAAAGCATCGCTGCCATTTATTGTTAGGCATAAAATTGAGAAACTAACCACAAAAGGATGCTCAGCGCTGTAACTCTGACAAATCCATCTCAATGAAGGCTGTTATCTAGGGATATATTAATACTGAATGGGGAAATGCTTGTTTCCTTTCAGCACATTCTCCTGGATAATCCATTTGGCATCACAATATCAAAAGCTTTATTTTATATATTAAATAGATTTGTGTCTTTGGTCCCTACTCAGTCTGCCTGTGGTTTGCCTTCCCATTAAACTAGTTGTGTTTCAATTGCAGGCACCGTGGGTAGGAAAGAGAGTTATTAAAATACACCAGACTGAGCAGATCTCTCCCAGCCCGCCACTTGGTTGTACGAGCTGCCACTGTTTAAAGCTGCTTTTCTAATTACTGCTGGGCTTCTCATATGAGGGGACAGGGCAGTTAGCCACTGAGGAGCCCAGAGATGTCCAGCAATTGCAATGGCTTGAACCCATTGAGGAGAATGAACATCAGGAGATGTGGGAACATCATTAACTCAGATACCTGAAACACTCGCAGACGATATACATCCGAGCAGCCATCTGCATTTGAAGCCCTCTGTATGAAAAAATGTGTATTGAGATGAAATATGTCAGACTTTCTCAGGGCATGAAGAGATTATGTGAAGATGGGATGGGGGGGACTACTGTGCTATAAATAGCAGATTCCTTGAATATGTCAAGGGATAACTAATTAATGCGTCATGGAGATAGGCAGATGAGAAAGCTGCACAGAGTCCCATTATTCATACCCAGTGATTCTGCACGAGGCTCTGGCTTAGGCAGTCTTCTTTCCTCCACCTAAGTTGGTTGCCAAATATAGAGCTGAGAAAGGAAGACAGAGAAAAATTTCAAACTTTTGAATGAGATTATATGACACCATTGCCCGTGAGAACAATGCCTGTCTTCAGCTGATGAGTCAAGGGGTCCCTGCGGTCCTGTGTTCCTACAAGTAGTGCCAAACACCCATTTTATGGCTTTTGGTGCTAATACTTTCCTGCTGAATTCTCAAATCCCTTTCAGCCCCACAGTCGTCTTTGCCGAGAGGAAAGTTTCATTTTGAAGGTCAGCAATATTGCCTTTATTTATGTGTATAAAATTAATCCAAGAATGTGCTTTCCCTATCCACTTCCAAATACATGAATTTAGGGTGGCATTATGGCGTTCAGCATCGGCCCTTGCACAAGCACAGTACTAGGAAGGAATCCACAGCAGAAACATACATGATGGAGAGATACAAAATAAGGGTTTTAATGGTTTAAGCCAGAAATGGCTGCCTCATACTTCATAATTCTTCAGAAGACTTCAGAGGACTTCTGTAAGTGTCATTCAACAGATGTCCCAATAAAACCTAGAAGGTGGACAAAAGGAAAAGAAGAGACATATAGAAGAGTTATCTGCAAGTCTGAAGACTTGAATCTTATTTCTGGCTCTTCAGTTGGCAATTTCTGCAAACACAACATTCCATTTCCCTCTTCTGTGTGCCTCCTTCCCCTCCTGCAGTTTGTGTAGCCTAGTTTGCAAACTCCTTGGGCTGAGCTCTTTGAGACAGCTAGTTTTCCTCCTGCAGGGAAGTGCAGCACCCAGAAAGCATCACCCCTTGACTGTGTGGTGCCTTTGAGAACTATTATAAATAATGAATATTAGCAATAGGCTTCATATGCTATAAATTTTAAGGAGACAGTATTTTGCAAATGTTTAAACAGATGTACCAGGAATATTTTTATGCTTTTACTGTTTGACCACCTGTAAAGCTAGGTGTCCATATTACGAGACTCAAGAAGATTAAAAAAGAGACATTTATAGTTAATACATTTGGAAGCTGATGAACTCACTTAAACTACCTCTAGAGCACATGATCGTATGGCAATTCTGAAATGTGATGTCTTAGATGGGTCTAGAAACCTTGTGTTTCTACACCAAGGTAAGCATTTATTAGAAAACTGGAGAGAGCCAAATAGAGGACCACTAAGATGTTTAGGGGGGCTGGAGAACATGCTATAGAGAGGCAAAGGGACATGGGCTTGGTTAACTTGGAAGCATGTGACAACACCTTTCTGATGCTTGGAGGGGTTTATTCAGACGATGAAGCCAGACTCTTCTCAGAGATGCAATGGTCACAAGTTGGATGGAGGAAAGTTCTCACAGACTTTCAAAACAACTGACTGCAGCCGTGTGCGATGTGATCTAATTAGGAAGTTATCCCACCTTTGTACTGGAGACCTAGAGACATCGCAAGGTCCCTTCAACATAAGTTGTCCTGTAGGCCTGTGCTTTTGTAATATGAAGCTCCTCTTTCTGTTTCCGAAGGGGTACGTCTGATGTTTATTTCTCGCACATAGATTGTTCTGGCTTCCAGAATAACTAAGTACCTTAAAATGCTTATTATGCCTCACAGCTCCTGATGGGATAGAATCATAGATCATAGAATCGTTAAGGTTGGAAGGGACCTTTAAGATCATTGAGTCCAACCATTAACCCAACCTGACAAAACCACTTCTAAACCATATCCCCAAGTACCACGTCTACCCTTTTTCTAAAAACCTCCAGGGATGGCGAATCCACCACCTCCCTGGGCAGCCTATTCCAATGCTGGATAACCCTTTCAGTGAAAAAATTTTTCCTAATATCCAACCTAAACCTCCCCTGGCTTAACTTGAACCCATTTCCTCTTGTCCTATCACTTGCCACTAGGGATGTGGCAGTGTTATTATTTCATTAGAAAAATGAGGAACTCATGTCAACCTCTTTTTGAAAGGGGAATTAATTTCAACCACCTTTAGCCTTTAGTTAGGAGTCTGATTGAATTGTAGCTTCAGCAGTGACTCCATACAAGCCTTCCTTACACAAAATCACACCTTCAAGCAGGACAGAGAGTAGAAGGTCCTTTACGGTTGAGAGAGGTACCTGAGTTATCTTTGCATCCCTTTGATGTTGGAAAAAAAATTCTGAGTGGGGAATAACAGACTTATTAATGGACTTGTCTCATTAACTGTCAGAAGATGGCTGGGGCTACTGCTTCTGTCCCGTGGCCTTGGGGAGTGAATTCCTCCTTATATTATTGATGTACTTATGAAAGGATCTTCCAAGGTTATACCAAATTCTGCACATTTTCCCACTCTGTAAAATTCTTGTGGGATTAGAACATGAGTATTGGTACTTGTTAGTGGGGAATTATCCATCCTCCAGAGTTCCTATGTGTTGAACCCAGTGTCCCCAGTTGATGAGTGGGGTGTTAGTGAAAGGGGTTTTGTTTGGTTTTTTTTTTCTACCTGGCAGAAGAATCAAGAGATGATTAGATCAAGGCACATCTTTCGAGAACTGGCTTTTTTAATTTTATGGATGTAAATTGCTGCAGCCCTAGCTCTACCGTAGTGTAATTAACTCTAGCTTTGCTGTGTCTATCCTTCTTCATTCTGGGAACCAGCTGTGCTGTGCTACTGTCAGGGAAATTGTAATTGTGTGAGAATGAGAAAATGGTTAGCCATCCCACTTGTGTGTCTTGGTAAGGCATTTTAGCCTGTGTCATGTGAAACTATGAAAACATTTGTGGATTTTCCTTTTTTTTTGCCCCCAATGACATTAAGAAAATCCCTTGGGAAGCTCTCACTTACAGTAAGATGTGGACAGCATAGGGAAGGTACTGATATGGGTCTAAACAAGGCATGTAGAGAAGACTTTCAAAAGCATTTTATATGTATTTATTTTATACTTGTCTATTTTATATATATTTATGTGAATCAGACCATTCTTAGAAAGTTATGAGATGAAAAGAAAAGAGCAACAACAGACAGTGACTCAGGTGAGTGGAGACCCCAGATTTCCTCCTTCCACAGCAAGACCCCCATACCTTGTTATCCCATCTGCCCAACCAACAACCATAGAAAATGCATAGGCTACATAATGCTCTGTGGTTTGCGCTCTGTTTATGGCCCATCACTGTGAGGGCAGTACTTGGTAACCTCATGTGAGAGCTCACTTCAGCCTCATATATGCATTGTGTGAGTTTTTCTTTCATTCTCATTCTTTCAGCCTGCAATTGCTGATAATGATGAGCATAACAATTCCACTGGGGAAATTTACTGAACTGATAGAAACACAACTAGATTAAGATGGAATTTTATGAGATCTGGTAGAACAAAATAATACAGGAATAAGAGGACTGATGGAAAAATAACATTTTAATCTACGCTAGTGTCATTAAAATCCTAGACAGCTTAATTTCCATTTCTTTTTGCATGCCCCCCCATGTGCCAATATATGTATTTCTGAGGTAATTATGTCTGTGGGCTGACACGGGAGTGATAGACTCAAGTACCTTCTGAGCAAAACAGCTGAGCTCTTTGAACTTGCACGAAGGTTTCAGGATGGGCAAACCACTCATTTGGCCAAAACATGAAGCTGCTGTGTAGTCCTACACCTCTGTTCAGAGAAAGGTAGTTCATGTGCTCTCACAGAGCTTTGGTGCTGGGGGAATGGCCAACAGCAAAATCCAATTGCCCAGTGGAGCCGTGGTGTTTGCACCCAGCTGATGTTACTCTGAAGAATCATCTGTTTCTTGTGCAAACTTGGAAAATTTAGCTTCCATTGTCCAGCAAATCAGATGAGGTTGGAGTAAATCCATCACTTAGGGCTATTTTCACTTTCTGCTGTGCCCTTGCCGCTCTCCTCTAACCCACATGGTGGGCTGACAGGGCGATTCAGCCAGCTGTGGAAGAAGGAAGGACAGCCAGCTGGTCAGAAATACATCAGCCCTTCTGTTCAGGTATCAGGTGAAACCCATCTGGAAGGCTTTGCTAGAGAAGGCAGCTTGGCCTTTGCTGGAGTAACTTAATGGGAGATTTCTAAATGCCTGTGTATTGTGTTGCCGAGGGAGATAAGTCTATGCCATTCTATGCCATGGGCATTTAGGCAATGCCTCAGGGTATGGGAAAAGGGTCACTTTGGCCTCCATCGGCATTTGAGGCTTACAAGTTCCCTGGTGGTTCAGAGAGCTTGGAGGGGTGACATTTGAATTACTCTCAGGCAAAATCCAGCTTTCGATTAACAGTTGTGCTACAGAATTGGAGGAGACATATAGGATAAATGCCTGGGGTAGGAATTTGGCCAAGTGACTTAATGACCTCATTTAAACTAGCCTATTCTTTTTCCTGAACAGAGGAACTCTTTGGCAGTGAGTCTTTTCAGTCGCAGAGCAAGCCTGGCTGTCAGCAGAGAGCCCTTTAGCTGGAGTAGCGATTTGTACATCACAACTAATTGTGTACACCATGTGGTGATGTTCTGACAGTACCCTCAGAAACAACCTCCCTGCATCCGCTCCCAGCTGAAGGACACTTTACTGGCACACACACAAGCAAAAGGACAAGCCCAGAGTTAGTCTACACTCAGGCTCACCCAAACTTCCAAAGTGTATCTAATATAAAAAAATAAAATCAAATCCCAAACCAGATTTTGAAGGAGCCAGTTCCAAAAGCAGACTCCTGGAGGTGCCTGCAGCTTTGGCGTAAAATCTAGCTCCCAATCTGCTGATCCTTCCGAAACTGTGGTGTGCAATACAGTCTGAATTGACATCTGCACGACAATCTATAGATGCTCTTAGAAAAAGGAAGTGCAGTTCGGCTCTGCAGATATAGGGCATGACTCATTTGCTAATTAGAAAGGACAACGAGAGTGTGCGAAATTTTATTGCCCTGCATACTTCCATTTGTGGGTCAGGCATGATCAGCAGACCATGAGACTTAACAGCTTGGGAACATGCTACAATTAATAATGAAATACAGCTGCATTCATTTGTAATTTGTAATCTGTTATTATCTAGTAGGGGCAGAGGTTTTGTAAATACACGATAGAATTTCATACAAAAGGTATTTTGAGCAATATGAACTTTGAACTGCTTGCAGTATTTTGTTTATGAATGTTTTTCAGGGCTGAGCTCTTCTTGGGGGGAAGCATCATCCTGGAGATGTGAATTCTGTTCTTAATCCTAAGAGCTTTGCTTCTGTTTCTCCGTCTTCACTAGTAGATGACCCCTATGGAACGAGCATAAAAGATCTTATGAGAAAGGCAAAGTTTCTGTGTTTGTGCAGGGAGTGTACCAGCTGAAAGGCAAAGGAAAATCACACAGTTCAGTGTTTAAATTCCATGATCAAAAGTTGATATCTGAATATAAAAATTCCTTCCCCTTCTCTTTCCTTTTCTCTTGTCCTCGCCCCTTCCTCTTCCCAGTCCTCATTTCCTTCCTTTATTTGTTTAACTGAGTCCCATTAATATTGGTAGGTGTTGCATATAAATAAAGAGAAAATAAACTGTGTTTCTTATTAATATTCCTAGTGAAACTTTTTCCCTTACCAGGGCAGAGAAGCTTAACACTGAGCTCAGGAGTTAATAAATGACAAAATGAGGATAACTTGGCTAATCCTAATTCTGCCCCTTTTCACATATGTACTCTCACTATCTTCTAAAACACGTGCTCTCAGTGTGCAGTGTAGCGGTTTTGCATGTCTTCACATCTTTTTCATTCAATGTATGAAATTCAGTGTCTTTATGCCTCGACTTAAAACAAACCCAGCAATTCCTCTGCACTGAAAATAGGGATCTTTCCATATAACCTTCGTGGAGCTTCTCAGTATGATACCTGAACATCTCACAAATACTACTTCTTCTATCCTAAAACAATCCCCTGAGTTTGAGAAATACAACTCCTACTATGCTAGCAGGGAATTGAGGCACAGAAAGAATAAAGAAAAGACTTCTGGAAGTTACACAGTAAATGTGTCGGACAGATAAGAGTTAAACAGGCTTTGCCTTGCTCATGAATCTGGCTTCAGTCGCAGTCATTGTGCAACCCACTCCCCACGCAGCTCGAGCCTGTTGGCCTAAGAAACAGCCTGCATGGGCTAGGGATCCTAAAAAAGAAGGGAGGCTCAGATCAAAGAGCCAAACACGATTTTTTTTTGCACACCTCCAGAGGTCTTGGTTTCTCTTCACCCACTGTATATGGACTCTTAATTTAGAACAGCTTCACTATCACCTAAAATCCAGATGCAGTGTAGATGTCTGCATTAGATAACGTGAATTCCACCCTTTGCTGTCAACACATAGATTGAAAACTCCTGATTTGAGTCACTTTTTCTACCTCATGCTCCATGTTTGACTTCAAGGAAAGTGGCTCAGAATCATCTCGCTTGATTAATGACATTTACTTAATGCCCTTGAGGTCTGCTGCCTCTTGAGACAGTTCCAGGAGGAAATTAATCTTGCCTTAGATCTGGATTGCCCTCTGGACATGTCTCTCTGTCCAGTGACTACAAAGTGAGCAGAGTCGCTGGTTGAGGATCGTGGTGGGGCTCTCATCTCAGCTAAGAAGAGAAGTTCTAAAAACTACCAGGACAGATATAACATACACAATGTCTACGCAACATGGGTTCAAACGCCTTGCAGTCTTCCTGCATTGCACTCCACTCTGGCCAGAGTGGGTTTGCTCCACAAAAACACATCAGACAGGAAGATCACTTATGAGCTCCTTGTAATAAGGGGCTGTCCACTGTCACACGCATTTTGTGTGTGAGCCGCCCTTCGTTACCCTGTGCACGATGTTACTCAATGCACAGAGCAGCCTGCTGCAGAAATCGAGTTTGGTCTCACCTTTATGCAATGCCAAGGAAATTGTGCCGTTTCTTGGCCATCACATCCAAACCTGTGTTATGGACTTGGCAACAGCGGTTCAGTGCTTCATTGCTCCTATTTTAACTGGTGTGACTTTGGTGGTTGTGTAACAGTCTGAAACTGGGACAAGGTGATGGAAAACAAAGGGCTGCAATTTCAAAGGGTGTCCATGAGCCAATTAATTAGTCTTAGAAAAGTTGTGCTAAGAAAATAGGTCAGCTTCTTCTGTCATTTATACCATTGACTCCAATGGACCAGAATTGATTTTTCAGCAGCAAAGTCTCAGGACTGCTGTCTGACTGAAGTGCTGCTCCCACTGTCGACTTGAAGTCTGCCTTTGCAATGGTTTACGTCCCTTGAAATGATTTGGAAAAGGCTGTGTGAAGCCAATAAAGAACAGACCATTTTTTCTCTGCACATTTCCTGGTTTAGTACCAAAAGAAAACAAAATCACTCTGCAGACAATAGGAACGTATGTGGCCATTGAAAAGATAAAGTCTTGCCTTAAAGCAGGTATTATTGTTTCTTTCAGGGTAATGAGACTTCTCTGTGAGCTCTAATAAAAGCTGCAATACATGAACCTAACTCTTTTTGTACCTGTAACAAAAAACATGTATATCTTAAAAGGTTATGTGGACATAAAAAAGAATCTACTATAGAAGCCACATGAAAGTCAAGGTAACCTCGTGAGAAATGTAACATAAAGTACCAAACAGAGGGCAACATTTTGTGATAGAATATATAGATCATATGGAGCACATAATGAAACACATAGATTTTATGGTGAAATTGCATTCTTTACTGATACATGTGTTATGTGTATGAGGTATTAAAGAAAATGGATGTGCTTTCCCAGCAATCGAACACACCACTCCACAGCATGTAGAGCTGAAAAACGTGACATCAGTGAACTAAAACTACAGGGTTATGGAACTGGGAGAAGGAACAATTTCAGCTCTAATGGTGGCTGCTGGATAACTACAGCTTCCCCAAGCCGGTTCCCCTGCTTGTTCCACAGGGTAGAAACCTCTCATGTTTTTTGTTGCAAAAGAGGTAGCTGGGAAACCTGAGACAAAATCACAGGTGGAAGCCTAGGGAATGATTTGGGCTGGGATAGTCAGAGGCATAGGCAGGACTTGGCAATTATGCCTGGCGTTCTGGACTCACGTTTCAACAGCTGATCCCCACTGTTGGGTTAACGTACGCGCATTAGCATTGTTTAACGTTAATATGTTTTGCACTCTCGTAAGAGCCCCTGGTGAATGCAGGCCAGGATGTGGGTTTGATGTAGGACTTCTCTTCCAGCAGAAGGTGTGAGGTCAGGGCACACTTTCTAGGGTAATTTAGTCTAGCACGTGATGCTGAAAAACTAGGTCAATTAGTCCATGGTGAGCAGTGTGCTGCCATTTAAACAGTGACTAACACCCTCAGCCTTTTCATTCACTAATGTTTGTAGTATCCCCACCTTTTCTCTCTCTTATTGACCAGAAATGCAATATTGTTCCAGTTTTTGCTTGAGGGATAAGTCAGATCCTCTAAATTAAGGAGTAATCAAAAGATGGGTTTGGGGACTAAACTGGGTGTAGTTGTGCCTAACCCAGTATGACCTCCAATTATTTTCTTATCACTATGACTTGCTTTAAATGAGAGTCAGCAACGATCAGCGCAATGTAATTCTTTGTTTATGTCCGCATTGACTGTTGTTGTGTATTCACATCTTGGTATGAACTATCATGCACAGAAAAGGCTTGCACTGAGATATTCACATCACTTCTAGGAGAATGGGGCTGAGTCCTCATCAGGATTTTGCGAAGTCTGTAGGGTCTCTTCTACCCAAAGGAGCACAGGCATTTCCTAAGTGAGGACGACCACAAGCTTGGAGTAGGGAGTGCTGGAACTGCCTGTTGAGGAGGTTAAGGACCAAGAAGAAAAAGTCTGAGCTGAAACCCGAGAAGACTCCAGGAAAATAACTGAATAAGAAGATCTACTGCCAACAAAAGATTCCTCACCTGTAATTGTACCCTGATATACTATATGCATGGAGGCCGGGGGTAGCATACTCTACCTGAGTTAGATCTTCATCTTCTCAGATGGACATGGAGAAGGAAGGAATTAATTTAATCTTTGAATGAGTTGATAGTTTGGTTTATTTGTTTATTTGGAGTTTTAGATTTATGGTTAAGCTTCATCTGTCTGAAGTTTAGGGTGATTTTAACAGACTAGGCTAACACCAAGATGTTCCATAATTCTGAGTGCACTAATACTGGTAGCCCAGTTTCTGAACCACCCATGGAGTCATAAGCTTATTGAATAATATAGGTTGAAGGGACCTCATGAAGTCAATCTCTTGCACAAAGCAGGTCTAACTTCTGAATTAGGTCAGGTTCCTTGGGGCTTTTTGTCCAACTAAATTCTGAAAATTCTCCAGGGATGGAGTTTATGAAGCCTCTTTGGGCATCCTCCTCCAGTGCTTAACCACGCTTACAGTGAAGAATATTTTTTTTGTGACCAGTTGGACCTTTCTTTGTTCCAGCTTTTGTTCAGTGACTTTTGTCCACCTTTCATTGTGGAACCCTGAGAACAGACTGTCTCTGTCTCATCTATATATCACTATTACAAAGGAGACGACTGAGCCGCAACCTTCCAACACCTTCCTCAAAACATCTGTGGAGGAATGGGATACAACCCCTTATGTGGGCAGGTGAGAGCCCAAAGTGGTCTGACACGAAGGAGTGTCTTCACTGGCCTGGTGTTGGCCACACAGCCCTAAGAGATCCTGCAGCAGATGTGCTCTCCTGGAGCCTTAGTGCAGGTTTTGGTGGCTGGAGCCTGAAAATATTTCTGTTTCCTAATTCTAGAAAATGATGGTGACTCTTCCAATGGAAGACTCTTAAAGAATACAGAAAATAGCCACAGGCACAACAGTAGCTAGATATGATGTCGGTGAAAGATTTCCAGCTATTTGTGACCTGCAGGGAATAGGGAGTAAATTTTCAAGGGGAACCTACTCAAGAGCCCAGTCCACTCTCTCTCTCGCTCTCCTCTGTGTATAGCAGACACTCAGTGTGCTTTAAAAACAAAGCTTTTTCCTCCCATCATCTTCCTGGCATTGCACATCTGCTCCTAATGAGATGCTGGACATCACATTGTGTATGGCTTTCATATGCATCTGGAGTAGTACTGAAGCAAATAACAGAAATACGCCATGGATCTGCTCATGGAAAGTTTTTACTTATCCTCCCATCCATCTCTACTAAAAGCTTTGATGGTCAAAGTCTGCTTAAAGTCTGCTTAGTTAAATTGTGGTAGTGACTTGGGTTCTTCATCTGAAGTCCTTCCTAACGTCAGGATAATCATACCTATTGGCAGAGGGAGATGGGAAGGGGGACAGGTGAAGCAGGACCACTCTTTCTGCAGGGCAGCAATGAGAAGTGGAATTAGGTCTCTGTCCATAAGTCAGGCGATAAACCCCCATTAGTGAAATGATGACAACCTATTAGGGCCATTCAGATGTGTCCCTTTGGAGCCATAGAGAGCTGTTTAGAAAAGACTAAAGCTTGCTACAAAGGCTGTTAACCAAGAATTATCTGCACATGATGACTCCAGCCCGACTCCCCTGCCTGCAGCACTTCACGAACCACGGGCTGCACTGTGAAGCCTGCTGCCTGCTCCGAAAAAAACAGATCCTGATGGCTCATATTTCCTATGTCTGACAAACGTGTGATCATCCAAGGGCAGGTCAGGCTACGGGACAAGCACAAGTCTGCAGAGAACCACTGCAGGCCTGAGATTTGTCAGGGCTGTGAAAGCAGATAAAAGGGATCGTGGCTCCTGCCTTGTGACAGCGGGGAGGCTGCGAGGAACAGTAACCGTGTCCTTTATTACTGCTAGCTTTGCTGACGCCATCTCCACTGCTGGAAGCATCAGCAAGCGAAATGCCAGCACTGGTACAACCACTTGGTTTTGTGGGTTTGGTTTGGGTGTGTATATACTGTTTCTCTACAGATTGAGTGATACCAGCCAGAAATTGCAAGCTAGTAGACTAAAAGATTGGAAGAAGTTTTTTTGCATCTAAATTACCTACCTGTCCTGGTTTGAGGCAAAACAGGACCAATTTTGTTCAGTAACTTCGCTTCTTAGCTGGGCCTCTTCTAACTGCTGAAATTAACAGCGTGCAGGCAATGCTCGCTCTCTCAGAGTGATAAGACCCATGTTTATAGCTGATGCCCAGGCATGGTCTGCGGGAGAGGCTCTTGCTTATACTTATTGCTGTAACAGCCAAGGCCAACCAACTTTGTTGTTTGCCACGTTGGAGGGTCAGAAGTGGAAAAGCGCAGTGGGGTCCCACCTGCGGGGAGGAGCGGACAGGCCAGGTGACCCAAAACTGACCCACAGGGTATTCCATTCCATCTGCATCACGCTCAGTATAAAAGCTGAGGGTCGGATCTCTGCTCTCCCTCTCTCTCTCTCTTTTTCTCTCTCTCGCTCTTTCACTCTCTCGCTCTCTTCACTTCAGTCGTCTGCCTTTGGTCCCAATCCTGAAGGCAGACCTGGAATCCAGTTCCCATCTGCCACTGAGTCCAGCCTGGGACTGCCCAGTGCCAGCCGGTGTTGTGATTGTCATCTTGGGAGCTTGATACGGTTTTGTATATATTTCATTATTTCCTTGTATGTTATTATTAATATCTCATTAAAGTAGTTTAGTTTCTTCTAAACTCTTAAGTCTATTTTTTCCTCCTCTGCCTCTCTTTTTTGAAGAGGGGTAGAGGGGAGCATCTGTCAGTCCCATCTGGGGTCCCCCACGTCCCCAGTGGCCGATTTGGCCTAAACCACGACACTACCAAAGAAGCCCAGAAATCTATGCAGAGCTAGGGCTTTTCTGCTCAGTGGTTTTCCAAAGTATCTTCCTTCATTTGATGCAGCAAAACTGACAGTAATTCCTGGAGAGATGGAGCAAAGCAGAGCAGCAACACCACATGCTCAGCAAGGCACTTGATTGTTTTTACTGCTTTCATCCAACCATGCAACTCCATTTCTCACTGTGACTCAAATATCATTCTGTCGATCTACTAGGGCTGGAAAATTCATAATGCACTGTGGTTCAGGGTAAATGTCTTCCTTTGAAAAACAAACCACTTCCAGCTGATTAAGTTTTGCGGGTTTTTCCCTGACATAGCTAGTGATGGATTACAGGAGGAATGTACCAAAGTGTAAAACCAGCAAGGAACTTTATTATAATATTTGTAACACTTTTAATAAAAGCCTACTGAGCAAAGTAAGGGAAGTGCCTTGTAAACCTCATGCCCCAGCTGACTTTGGTATCTATAGATCTGCTTATAAGTAAAAATACTCACCTATGAGACTTGGCAGAAGTGGAATACTGCCATGGCTTACAGTTGTGAGCAATGCAAATATGAATTAATGAACTTAGGGCATTCTGCATCTGCTTAGACCCCCATAGTTTTAGATAGCCTTAAACTACTTTGAGATGTCTAGGTTGTGTGCTGGAAACAGCCCAGTTGCAACAGCACTTTCTTCCAAATAACACTCGAGAGCCACAATGCAAAGCCTCAGATATTAAGCCTACAGAAATGAAAACACACGGGGTGATCTTTCAAACTCATGAAAACCATACGTCTCTTACAGTGTGATTGATATAAATGGTAATTGGGGGAGAGTTTCCTTCCATCCATCTAAATGTCTCGACTGTGAGGGAGGACTTGCTGATTCACGAGCAGGTCAGAGGAGTCGGGCTGGGGTTTGGGAAAGAAAAGCCCTTGGCGAGCGAGCTGGTGCTACTCTACCTGCTTCTCCATACATTGCTCCTTGGCAGAGCCAGGTGTGAGGCTGGTGCCCTCCAGGGTGGCAGTCCTGGGGATGGCTTATTTAAGAGTGTCACAGAGAGGACCATAACAGGGAGCAGTTCCCGCCTACTGACTTCCAAAGAAAGGGTGAAGACTTGAAAAGAAGGGGATAAGACCTGCAGATTGTGTGGACCTGGGTCTCTTTGTAGATATTTTGAAGCAGAGTTCATACGGACAGATAGGATAGGTTGTGGAGCACTTCTCACTGTGCTGATTCTAACTCTGATTAATATGCCATGTTGATCAACAGAGATCCTGTAGGTCACTTCCCAGGTGCCTGTCTCAACATTTTGATTACGACTCTGAAGTTTCTCAAAGGTCACCACAGATTTTTAGTATTTATCCAGATTTTGGATAGCTGCATCCCATCCAACTCAAATAAGCACAAACAGCTCGAGGCTGTCAGGTGATGATGTGCAGACATACCTATCATATTGCAAAAACAAGCTGTGTCCGCATTAATTTCCTTTTTCAGCATGATCAATAGCTACGAGGTTTATTGACTTCACACGGCACCCAGGTTGACAATAAAGTAGGTATCACTGTTTACAGACCAGTCATCGCATTTATTCTTATCTTCGTAGTCAGACAGCCCCTGTCTGAATCACCCTAGCAATAGGGTTAGAAATTAAAGGACAGGGGTTTAAGGTAGGAAACAATAACATTCTTTATTTATTTCAGTTGCAAACAAGCTTTTGTTTAACCCTTCTTTTCTCTCAGTAGAAAGTATTGTGCAAGGGACTCATTTCCCTTCGCCTGCACTTGAACTCCTGAAATTTTGTCTTTGGGCTGGGTACAGGATTTCATACTCAGCATCACCTCAACCTCAGCATTGCTGAAGTTCACCAGCTGTGATCTGAATGAAAGCAATTCAGCGACTCCATCTGCTTACGCTTTGAAAAGGCAATGTATCAAAGCGTGTTTATAAAAATTGATCTTGGCAGTTAGCATATCTATCTGAAAAAGGAAAGTTCTGGGATGACTGTCATATATTTCACATGAAACAAAACCCAGGAGTACCCCTGACTTGTCAGTCCCAGACCAATGCCCTGCTGCTGGGTCTTGCTTGCTCCTTCTTGGCTTCGAGTGCTTCTCTCTGCCCCTGAGACCGGCATCTTTTGCTTGCACTGACTCTGGATGGAGCACACATTGCTCTGCCTCTGTCTTTAGGGACATTTCATGGAAGACATGGGTTTGCCCTGGCACATGTATTGACTGGAAGTCTCCTACAGCCCAGGCTGGCTGAGGAGTGAGGGACAGGAGGATGGACTACATCACAAGGTATGTTTTAAAAAGAGAAAATTAGTATGTGCTCAGTTCTTGCAAGAAATAGAGACCTCCTCGTCTCAAGAAATGATGCTAATCTGGGTCCAAAGATGGAGATTTCTGTGTGCAGGCCTGGAAGCACCCCTGTTTTGCATTGTCTACACATAGGGAGCTTCCTGCTCCAAATGCCATCTCCTTTTGAAATGCATCTTCTGAGACTCCCAGCCCAACACACTGCAGAGGGAACTGCAGTGCCCAACAACTGTATTTGCAGTGCAGCCTCTACAGTGTCTAACTCTGGGCTCAGAAGCCAAAATAACCCAAATTCGATATTATCTTGACAAATACATTACTTGCACCTGTTTATTTTAGGCATTTCTAGAAAATCAAAGATCGCAACAGCAAAGAGGCAGGGTTATTTCTGAACCGACATAAATGAGAAACAGGTCTGCATTTGGTCTCTAGAGAGCCGTGGTGAGACAAGGCCAAGGAGGACCACGCTGAAGGATGGCCAGTCCCTGGAGAAGCTTCATTTAGAGCTTGGTTTTGCAAAGCATTGAGCCATCTGGCCTCTGTCCAGCAGAGCACTTTAGCGCATGTTTAACACTAGGCAGGCAAGTAATGCTATTGACTCCAATGGGCATTTGGCAAAACTAGACTCCTTTGACAGAGGTCCCTTTATAGCCTCTCTTTACGTGTTTCCTGACCATATTTCCAGTGGTGTGACAAATGCTCAGCAGTCTTTGCAAAGGGCACGGACAAAGTTGACCGCTGAATATACCTTCTAAAATGCAGCCAATGCCTTTGCCACACTCGAGGGACTAAGATGCTTCTGCGTGAGACACAGCTCTTTCTTCTTCTCGCACTCTTTATAATATTCTTGTTTTCCTACTGTTTCTATGGCCAAGGTCTAAGTTCAGCGAACATGCGTAAAACAGTTTGAAATCCACAAACCATCCCCTTTTCCATGAGATTTTCCATTCCTCTCCATCAAGTGCCTTCTCTCTGTATAGAAGGAACTAAATGAGGAAACTTAATTTTAACAAGGATAATTTTAGAAAGACTTCTCTCTTCTCATTAGCAAAACGCAGGAGAGAGATGCATCTTCTGCTGCAGATTGTAGTGGAGTTTAATTGGCTTCAGCTGAGCTACATCAATGAATATCCCAGCACAGTAGCTCCAGCCTTCATTTGGTAGCCATATACCTCAGTGCATGCTTATAGAGCTGATGTTTCTTCAGGGGCTTATGTGCCCATTTATGCCTTTTTTTTTTATATCACAGGAGCAGAGATGAGTGGTCACAGTTATACTGATATAATGAGAATAGTGAAAAATTACCACTGACTTCTAAATGCTTTATTGACATTGGTCATTTTACAAATGAACATTTTTTTTGTGCTATTTCATAGATCCTCCTCATTCAGACATTTTTCCCAGTCCTGATAAGAAACCTTATAAAATTCTTTTAGGTATTTCCATGTGGAGGTTAAATTTGGCAGTGCAGCTAAGTAACTACACTTCATCAGAGCATGTGTGATTTATCTGAATAAGATTGTCCTTCTGCCTCATTATATTCTAGAAATTTGCAACATAAAGTTAAAATGTAAACCATGGAAAAGGTTTTGTTTGATTTGCAAAAGCTGATTTGTTTGAGTTTATTTTGATTTGCAAGAATTTGTATTCACAGAAGCTATGATTCCCCATGTGTGCGCATACACCTTAAGCAAGCCACCTCACTCCTGAATTGCTAGGATGCCCAGTTCAATTTTAGTTGATTTAGGAAAAAACAACCAAATAGAAGGCTATGGGTTGTGAATGGGTAATTCCTCCCATTGATCTCTGCAAATAATTACCTATTCAAATTACCATGGAGAAGTGTATTTTCAGTTCCTCACCTCCTGCTTAGAAGAAAGGAAACCTAATCGTATTCAATTATTGTATAGCATTGCTACATGTTACAAAGAGTTGACTCTATTTTAGAGGCAGGAATAATTACATTAGCAATATTGTTACCATGGTGTCAACACTGCGTTGGAAATTTATTATATTGTAGTAAATAAAATTCAGGCTCCACAATAGCTTCCACAGACAAGTTTAATAAAAATTCCACCTCGTTATGAATATATGTATAAAACATCTGTAACTCTTGTGCCTTAGAGGAATGTGTCATTTGCTATTAGTATAGGAGCAGCAGAGACAGGTATGAGTGAAAAAAAGGCCAAGGAAAAAGCAGTGATTTTCCATGGTCCAATCTTCCTCTTTTCCTTTTGAGACAGAGACATTTTTTCTTCTTTCCTGAGCATCTCCCTTCATCTGCTGCGGAAATCTGGTCCAGCAGCATTAGGAGGCTTTTTCTATATCGCTTCGTCACCTTTAATTGTAACTCTCAACCCTTGTCTCAAATCCTCAGCCCTTCCAGGAGCTAAGGCTGCATGAGGAGCGGGATTTTAATGACAGAGGTGTGACTTCATGGATGAGGAAGGCTTGAGCTTCTTTCTGCAGAAAAGATTTCTGCAGTGGTTTCTTTGTGGTGCAAAGTTGCATAACGGTTAATACATTTGCAGTTTATTCCCTATTAGAACAATTGTTTCATATCAGTAAAATAGCACCTGTTACAAATTGCTTCATGCTTTTGAAATAATTTAGCTGTTTTTTTTCTGCCCTTCAGTAAACAAGGAAACTGTTGCAATAGAAAGGTTTTCTGTCTTATAAAAATGCAAGCATAAATCAGTGCCAAGATGCAGTCACTGCAGGATTATTGCTGAAATGGGACCCTGCGGGCCATCCAGGTAATGGTATCGTGTTATGCAACAAAGAATAGCCATGTTATTAAAAAAAAATAAAAACGGGCAATGAACTTTGTGAAAATGATGGTTTTAAACAAGGAATTCACCTTTTACAACAGGTCTGTAAGCAGATTCACATCCCTGACTGCAATGCTGTTAGCTGCTGTGCATGTTAACATTATCAATAGATTTCTCAAGAAATGAAAAAAGCTATATTTGTATAAATTATTTTGGTAATGGAAGTGATTCCTTTAGGCTCACGTTCAAAGGTCATTAGCATTCTTGGTACAAAGACTTCTTGAGAAAGTCAAGGAGGGAAGAACTTCCCCTGTGTTTTTCTCATTTGATGCCTTAAAATGAGCTTTAAAAAATGGAGGTTGGAGTTTTCATTTCCAGTGTTTCTGCTACGGTCTCTGCTTCTTTGTGGGTGCATTTTCAAATATCTTGCTTATAAGCCTGTATTTGTGTAACCAGGAAAGATGTCAGAGAAAGTTAGGTCAGAATAAGTTAATACTCCTAAGAAATAAGCAAACTTAAACAAAACAAGACCAAACTCCTCAATTCCCAAATGCCAAAGGTATTTAATTAATGTGGGCCTTGCTTGCGTGCTGATAACTGCTAATGAATATGAATGACTCTGAGTAATCCAGGAAAGGATTTCTGAGAATTTTGTTTGCACCTAAAGCATTGTTTGAGGGAATCTGTCACAGCAGCAGTGAGCTGAGATACGACACACAGGACTGCTGAGAAGAGACTGATTTTGATTTCACCCCTTTGGCCGTGTAAGGAGAGGGTCCCTCGCAGGAGCTCTTGCACAGCCACGTCCCACCAGACCCTCAGTGCTGCCAATGATGCCATCCCATGGGATGAAGCTGTGACAGCCTGGAGGAACCGGTCAGCAGGGATGCTCTGCCAGAAGGAGTATGAACCAACTTAGCAAATGTAAAGTAATGAAACAGCTGGGAGTGGGGTGGGTGCGTGTCCCCCTCAGTTTCTAGAGGGAGAGGACCCCATTTTAAGTGTGCTTTGGCAAAGGGAGTGGGACCACTCACTGCTTGAACATCCACTCCCCTGGCAGTAGGACTTGGGGAATGACAGAGGATGAAAACAAGCTTCAAGTGGGGCTTG
Source organism: Ibidorhyncha struthersii (assembly GCA_013398815.1). NCBI lineage: Eukaryota > Metazoa > Chordata > Aves > Charadriiformes > Charadriidae > Ibidorhyncha > Ibidorhyncha struthersii. Next base: position 274,511 of record VZSZ01003998.1, read on the forward strand.
CATTGTTTGACATTTGAGTATGGGTGGGCACCTTACTTTTGTTGAGTTTCCTCTTTCCCACGTTCTACAATGTTTTGATTTTATAGTCTCAGGAGGGAAACTTCCAAACCCAGACTGTGGACCCTGCCAAACCTCCAAATGTTTTGAATTTCATCCTTCAGTAGCTGTGGGAATAAATATCTTTATTTCTTCCATAGATGGATATCTTCACACACCTGTTATAAGGTGCAGGGTCTGACCCCAGAAACACTCATGTATACCTCTCCTCTACTTTCTCTGGGCATTTGGTCAAAGGAAATGTCCCAATGTCCCCTTGCAACCCCAGTGTGATGGGTGTTTTGATTAGGATTGCTTTCGTTAAGACAATTCCTTTTATATTCCCCATAGAATTGAAAGGATGTCCAATCAATACGAATTTTATTCTACAAATCTCCACCACTTACTAGAGAACACATTTTCATTAGAAATCTTCCAATATCCTCTACCAGAGGATAGATTTTCAATAGATTTTTTTAAATCAGTTTGCAACCTTTTAGTAATTGTGACTATTTCTTAAAGGACATGCAAGATATGAAGCTATTATGGGAGGACATGCAAGATTTGAAGCTAACAACAGTTGTAAGAATAACTTGTTGGTGTCTATTTTCTCCCTTTACTGGAACAGATGGGCACAGCACAGATCCAACATTTAGCTTGGGGTGTTCGGACACGCTCTCATGTCCCTGTCTGCAGGGGTTTGCTTTGTGCCCGCAGTTCCTAAGCAATTCAGTACATCTATATACTGCCATGGAAGGTATATAAATACCTGTGCCAGTTGTCACAGCTGCCAGCCTGACTATGAAAGCTGGTCCTTGCATGCTCCCAACTCCAGCCCATGGCTCGCAGCTTTTGGCAAACTTCAGCCTTCATGACATCTCCTTTTACCTCCTGCTTTTCAGCTCCTACTAATGGCACTGAGTATTTCACATGTTCTTCACCCAACATTTCCTTTTTGAGGTGTCTTCTCACTTAGAGGTATAACTTCCGTGGGGGGATTCCTGTTGCCTAACTTCAGATGTCTGCAGAATTGATGACTAAACCTGAGCCAGCTGGCTAGGCTGTTGGTAGTCTTTTCTATCGCAGTCTTCCCTTCCTACTGCTGTTCGGAGACCTGGAAAAATGTGGAGTGATTCAGCTCATAAGACCTACTCATTCGCTGAGTAATTCATTTCGTTCAGAAAGAGAGGATGAATTGTTCCTTTCAAATTCCTGTAACTCTCCATTGACTATAAAGGAGACCAACTCACAGACAGATGACTACATTTTTGGATTAAGAGGCACAAAACCCACCCTAAATAACTATCAATGGACTGGAAACATGCTCCAGCACTAGGAGTGAATAGAGCTATGTGTCTGTGTATGAAGTTGTAGTTGCATGGGGGATACTGCTGCAAAATGAACATCTCTGGGATAAAAAGTGGTGCAAAGGAAAATGTAGAAAGGAGGAAAATACACAGGCTGCCATGACCCCACAGCAGATGGAGTCCTTTCAGAGAAACCACAGTGACAGTGGAAGAAGGTGACATAACTCAAGACTGTCAAACCCAAAGCTTGTAAAGAAATTTCCTTCCCTCTGAAAGGAATAGACTCCACTTAAAAGTAAAACCTGTCTTTATTAATGCTATTGCTTCTCCTGTCAGCTTAAGTGTCTCATCAGCTCAGCCACCCAGGGGTTTTTCTCGGTTGTCAGATGGTAGCAGAAGGGAGGGAGAGTTTTGCAAACAGACCGTGGGCCGCAAGGCAAAAATGATGGGGGCTGAGAGTGAGCAGGGACTGCCTCGTCCAGAGTTTGCCCACTGTAAGGAGCCCTCAGCATGTTTTTTAACTCGAACATTGTCACGATGGAAAATAAAGAGTTGTCTTTGTCCACACCGATAGCAGGCATTTGCCCACAGCAAATTCATCTATATGCAAAGGGCTTTCTTGTTGGATGTGCTCAGTGTAAGTCCGGATAATGAGATACGTATTGCTTCACTGGCAATTCTCCACCAGGCAGCAGTTTAAATCTTTGCCCCCCATTTGTGTGCTGTATTTGGTCCATAATGTACTTATTTTCAAGTGTCATTTTTAATTTAATGCATGAGAGAACTTATTACCCCTGGCAGAGTTAAATAGTTAAACTCGGATCTGTCAGTTCCTCCCGAACTGTTGACAAGTGGGATAACATTGCACTGTGATTAGCTTATATGAAGACTTGTGGACTAGTTGAAGCCCTGGGAGTCACGCGGTGATTTCTGCTCTGCATACATCAGACAAAATAGGCATTTGGGTGTTTTCATTGTAACCTCTGATGGCAGAAAGAGATAACTTGGACTTTGACAGGTTTGGGCCCTTCAGCATCCCAAAGTTTGAGGCTGTTTGAGTTTTGCAATGCTGGGAAGATGTTCCCATGTGCAAAACTTAACACCAACCTTAACCGCGGCATTTAAGCATCCCTGGAGATGGCAGGTATGGATCTAGGTCAGGATGATGCTGTTGAAAGACACTTCCATTGAGACTGTTACAACTTCAAAAGGTTTCTTGTTTGCATCTTTCATGACCTGAATGAGACCCTGTGAAACAATATTTTGGGGACCTCTCCCCGCTTTGCTAGTCTTGCATGACGGCTGTTGCGTGCAGCACCTTCTTCTCCTGGGAGGCAGCTGGTGAGTTGGAGGCAGCTGCCAGTTTTGCTCAGCTGCTGAGAGCTGTGACACACACTGTCCTGCCTGGTAGAGACCCCTCGCCGGCTTTTATTTTGTTCTTCCTTTTAGGAAATGAGAGGTCACTCTGTCTGAAGTAGCTGGTAGGTCATTATTACATATCGGAAAACATAATGCTGCTGCTGTGAAGCATCCTTAAGCAGGAAGTTAATGAGAAGGAAAACCACATTCCACAGAAAGACTCCAGTGCTTTGGATCACTCTGAAGCAAAGCTGTCATGAGCTCCTTTCACACAGACCTATGCTCAGTGAACAAGATCATGTTTTCATTGTCGCTAAGGATATTTAAAAAAAAATCACAAGTTGTGTTTGGGTGGCAAAAAATAATAATAATAAAAATAATAAAATAAAATAATAAAAATCTCGTACAAGACTTTTCAGCAGTAGGTCTTACATCAAATCTCTACCACTGGCTGCATTTCACAGGAGGAGAAATTGAGGCACAGAGCAGGAAAACAGCCTGTTCCAGATCACTCAGAGGCCAGTCCCTCTTCCAGAAATTGAGTCCAGATCTTCTGATGCCTGATTCATCCCAGCCTAACAGCTGAGACTGCTGATCTCTGTATATACTCCAACTTAGTGCTTTCATTGATTTTTTTTGTTTGTTCGAAGTGAGCAAACGTTTATTTCCCAAGAGTGAAGCTCTTTTGCTTTCCACATAGCAGTCGTGATGGCAGATAATCTTACCATGCTGCTGCCTGAGAGCATAGCATCCTCTCGGGGTGATTTTCCAGTCTTCTGGTTTGCCTCATCCTTGGCGCATTTACTGGCTTTGCCGTCATGGTTAACTGCAGTGGTTGTTCCTGGAAAGGAGATGCGGAGAAGCGGGAAACGGCCAAGTCCTTCAGGCACATCATCTTTCACCGCAGTGCAATGCTCCTGGCAAAGGTCTCATTCTCCCTCATGGGAAAGTGGCCTTGGGCAGAGGGCTTCTACGTAGTGGGTGCCTCTGCATGGTGGGGAGATGGGACCCTGTGAGCCCTTCCCTCTAGCTGTGCAGGATAGAGGTGTAGCACTGTGTGCTCATCGACATCGTGCCTGGCAGGCAGTTCGTATTCAGTCATCTCACAAAACCTCTGGCCGTGTGATGAGCAGCATCAGGGCCTGCCGTGGAGGGACGCAGAAAGCAAGGGAAGAATGATTCTCCATGAACACCACCAGACTTGGGTATTTCTGCAGGCAAGGACTTTGCTTCGGTGGCTTCACTCTGCTCGGCAGTGAACCCATAGCTATAAAGAACAAAATGATACGGGTAATAGCTTTCCATTTCTGAGAATAGCTTTCCAACAGGCAGCCTGCCAACCTTATGAGGAAGAATTATCACATCACGTGAGACTCTTGTTGGGTTCTTATTATTAAGGTGCAATATTTTTAGTAGGAGACCAGTTTGAAAAGAGGAATTACTTTGAGCTTTCCTGGTTTAGTTTTACCCGTTTTAAATAATGCAGATTTCAAAGGTCTCTGTAATAGAAAGCACGACACGGAAAGAGTCACTGCATAGTGAAAGCAGTAATTGATGGTGGTTGAGACTGTCAGATTTGCTAGGAGCACTGATCATCTAGTCAAGGGAAGCAAAATAAATTTCACTGAGACCATCATGTTTCATTGGATGTGACCGGAGCGAGCAAGCTTGCAGCTTGCAACGCAGCCACCATGGGCTGGCACAGGAGGCCCTGCGTTGCATTACAGCGTGGTGCAGCGACAGATGAACGTTCTTGCATCCACATTGGTATAATTTCAAGCTGAGCGTGTGGAGATGCAGTTGCATGGAGCAATATTTCAGCCTTGCTCCTCAGGTGGGTTTCCTGCCCGTTGTTTATGCTCTGCTCGCAGCGTCAGGCGATCACCTTCCTCTAGGGACAAGGTCAGAGCCTGGGTCCTTCTGGAGTAAGTGTCTTATGTTGCAAACACGGCATCTGTTGAACCCCATGACATTTACTTGCCTTGCCAGACTGAGTGAAGTCCACCTCCTAATTTCCACTTCCCATGTTTTAATGCAGGAATTGTTGACCGTTCCCACAGTCCTAGAAAGATGTTTGTAGTCAGTCACTTTTGTCACCACATTTAAATATTGATACTATTGTGCAGATGAATATAAAAAATAAGGTTCAGACAGTGGATGCACTTCATACTGAGAGGAGGGAGGGAAAATTTTCCCCCTCAGTGAGTCAAGGACTGTTAAGGATGTGACATCTGCACTAGCAAGGCTGTGCATGCATCTCCAAGGGAGTGGAACAGTGCTTGTTGTTATTAAAGCCACATCAGTTTGGGTTTTTTTTTTTCTGAAGATGTTAGAAAGAAATATCTTTCAACAGGAAAGATTAAATCTAGCCAGACACTCCTGAGGGCTCCAAAAAGGAAATTATCTATAAAATCTAGTGCCATCTACCATGAAGAGGTTCTCTGAAGTATGCAGCCCAGACTGGACCCCTGACAAAGGATGCGTTGGGATGGTGTGTGCAGCAAGTCATCGGAATGCTGTGACAGAGAGACCAGGCAGAATTAACCTCCCTATAACCAGATTGTTCAAGAGTGTTCTTTCATTTCTTCAAGCTATGTCATTTATGAACATTGGTAACTACAATGGTTTTTTTTTTACATGTGTAAATAAAGATATTTGTTTTCACTCTACCTTAATATAACGTAAAGAAGCTTTCTGGTTGCACAGGAAGTGACAAGACATCCCACATACATGACCCCACCAGGGTCAGGAAGAGGAAGAAGTGTCCTCTGATAACCGGGGCTGTCCAGAAGAGCCTTTGGGGTGGGGAAGGACCCTGCACCCAGAGTGTCCCCAAAGTGTCTGCTATAACAGAATTTCATGAATCGTGTGCTGGTCTGTATTTTTACAAACAAATTAGCAGCTAAACCTGCTGGTAGAAGCTCAGCAGGCGCTGTAGGATTATGTCCCTCAAAGACATTACTTCTGAGGATGCTGTTGAATGTGCATCTAGCTGAAGGTGTTACCCCATGTCACTTCTTAGTTCAGACCAGGACCAGGCGTCTGCCTCTGTCACACACACGTCAAGAGGCCACATCTCACAGCCCCCAGCTGCAAGTCACTAAAATCTGAGTTTGTGTTATCTTCGATGAATCCTCTACACACAGAGAAATGGTGGAAATGAATGGCAATCCCAGGGATGTTCCTGCTTTCCCCACAGATGTCTGTGGCAGGCACAGTGTTTCGGGGTGGCCCAAGCAGTGGCCAGGTGATTGTGTCTTCACTGCCCATCTGCAGGAGAAGGGTGTTTTAAGCTCAGCAGGGGGGAAGGAAGAGAGTGCATCTATGTCCTCTTCAAAAACTGCTTTGTTCTCCTTTTGTACTGCATTTTGCTCATAGTCAGTGCTGCTGAGTGTCCCCATGGAGCAAATAAGAGATTCAGCCCGTAGATACTACATATTTGATGTACAAGACTGATTTATAGGATTGGAAGTTAATTAGATTGCAACGATAGGGTGTAAGTGCTGTGTCACTCTTAATAATTGGGTGATTAATGTCAGTTAAAAATAAAGCTACCATGACAAAATACAGTGGAGCTGAAGACGGTTGCTTCTCATTAACTATGAAGGACAGGGAACCTGATTTTGTAGAAGAGGATGTTTAGTCACATAATAGAAAACTGTGGAGATGACCCAGGGGAGAAGATGAGTCCTGGATGATGTGTGTCCGTCCCAGCTGAACTTGTGGGGCCATTGCACTCTTCATACAGCACGCAGGAGGCGGATGTAAATGGCAAAAGCTGTACTCATTGGCTTCGCCTGTGTAGGAGGTTGGCATTAGACATATTTACTCACAGAGGCTGTCCTGTTGTCCTGAACAGTACATTTCCCATGATTAAGGGGTTGCAAGGTTGCTGAATACAGCCACACATTAGTTAAAAGACTTTGGAGCATCCCTGGACACCCATACCGGCTGGATCTATCTGCTTTTCATCCTTCATTTGTCCTAAGGGAGTAAAGTATGACTATTAGGAGTATCTGTACCAAAATACTGATGATGTGTGGCTTGTTTCTGGTTGTGGGGTGCAGCCATGGGGTACAGCCACTGCACATTTTTGGTCCTTCTCCATACCACATCCATAAACACACGTGGTATATACATAAGCCCAGATTGATACTTCACGTATTTCCATTTCTGTTTGCTGGATGAGGAGCCCTGCCCCAAATGTAAAGACACATTTGGCCCTGTGCTGCTGCATAAATGTCAGCCTGTTCAAGAGGAGCCAGGACGGCATCAGGAACACGTAAAAAGCAAGCGAAGCTGGAGAAATGTGGACCTGTTGTTTCTGCAGCCTGGTGAGTAGGAGTCTGATCCTCCGACTCCGATATTGGTTAATGGGATCTGAATACTCAACTCCCACACACAGCTTTGAAAATTCACTCCATCTGCTCCGTTTCTTGTTATCTTGCCTTTTTTTCCCCTAGCAGAGAAGACGGAGCCCTCTCTTTTCCTGAGATAAGCTTTGAGAACTGGAACAGTTTGAGTACAAATGTTAATTTTATCAAGGCCAGTTTTAATACCAATCGGGAATTTGGTTTCTTCTCCGACAGCACTATATCTACATTTAAATGCAATGAATGCACAGGTTCACAGATGCAAGGTAGCAGTAATGGCCAGATTAAAACCTTGTACTGTACTGATTTCATCACCTAACTCTGAAAAATGGATAGGGATCGTCTGCAAGGTCAAAGGGTTACGTTTTATTGATCTCCTAGAGTTCATTTTATTTTTCTTCATGTCCCTCATTACATCTCTGGCACACACAAACACATAAGGTGTTATAATTCCTTCAAAACATGCTGACTAGTGTCAGCTGAGTCCAGAGTCACGTACTGGTGGTGCTGATTTAAAAGGAAAGGATATAAAAGGATTTAAAAGGAAAGCTTGTGGATGAAACAACAGCCAAAATCTATATTTTTTTTTGCTAAAATGTTTTTTCACCCTTTGTTCTTTCATCGCCTTTCTTCACCCTTTTGAAAAAGTGTTGTCAAACTTCCTTTATCTGTGTTTTATCTTATTTTTCTTTGTGTTTTCCCTTCTGCTTTTTTGGTTTTCTTTTGTTCTTGTGATTTTTTTTGTTGGCCTTATTAAATGGTTCTAGTAGCAATAGCAACGACACGACTCCCAATTTCACTGTTAGCATTTCACAGTCTCTGATAAAACAGAGCAGAAAATTTTAGCCCAGCTATTGATTTCCACAGAGTATCCTAGAAATGCTGTAGAAATTATATTCCTCTTTTTACAACTCAATAAGGGAAACTCAGGCACTCTTGTGCTAAGAAAATTACATGACATCTCATGCTAAGTTAGAGCCCTGAACTAAACTTTGTATTAATTAGCAGAGCAATAAAGACACTTTGGTTCATTATTTGTTAAAAGGCACACAGCACTTATACTTGTGCGGCAATCACTCAGCCATTGGTAATATCGAGGCTACAAATTGCTTTCTAGATGTATTCCCAGAACGTAAAACAAATACATCACATTTTTGTTTAACAAACATCAATACCTAATATGAGCGATACAGACTTCTATTTATGCCATTTGCAGTAAACATAGCATTAAATATGCTGCTGGAGAAGAATTTGCCTGAGAACACTTCAGTCATAATGCAAGCTGGGAGCACTAAATTGATTTTAAGTTAATCTGACATTTTAAAGGAAATCGTCATTATCTAATTCACAAGGAGCTATTCCGAATGACTGCAAAGAAAACTGTTTTCATTTTGCTTAGATCCATCACTGTAAAAGGTCACACGCTTCTAAGCAGACCTCCTCAAATTACAAAATATACTTGGAAATATTTGCATTAGTAGAATTAAAGTATTTAACTGTATTTTAATGAAAACAGTCAGTGTTCTTTGTCTCTGAAGAAAGGGAGGATGGAAAGATAAATCCAAGAGGCTGAAGTTCAATTACCTGTTTCTATGTGTGTTTCTATGTGTGTGTCACTCACAAGGCTTAGCATATAATTGACTTTTTTGATTTTGTGTTTGTTTGATTGAATTCAGAAGTAAAAGGGACATTTCAGGTCAACCTAAACCAAAAGTGATCTTTTTCATTTTAATTAGTTTTTTTTAAAAATCAAGTTAAACTTTTATTTTTTCCCAAACAAAACACATATGTCTTTATTATGGGGGTATAATATTAGCTACATCTCTAAATATAACTCATCGTAAAGTATGGAAATTACTGAAATAAAATGTTTTGTTTCAATTTTATTTTCTTCTCATTAATTTTCCCCTGGACACTGTGTGCCAAAAATGGCACAGTTTGTGAATAGCTTCAGTCAATCTGGTTCTGTGGGGTTTTTTTGGTGCCTTTTGTTGATGTGGTTGCATTCCTCAATACTTTTATTGGAACCCATCTAAATACTTTCAAGCTTCTCCCCTGTTTTAAGCTCACTAGCTGCAGAGCGGGGCTATGGGAATTTTCTTGCCTCAAAAACTATGTTCAGTGACTATATGCATTCATTATTAGATAACAGTAAGGTTTCTTTCCATCACCTCTTTGGCCTTGGAAATAGCTTTGCTTTTTTTTTTTTTTACTATAAGGTTTTAATTTTATGTTTGCACAGAAAATCTAATGTCCTGAAGCAAGAACTTGAATGGTTGGCAGAATATTTGCATTTCCCTGGCCAGGAGAGAGAAGATGTAGGTTTCAGGGCTGACGTTCAGCTGCTTGATTCCCAATTTCCAGATGCTGGGCTTGGCTCTTCCTTCCCAAGGACACCCAGTTTGTCACAGGTAGGTAAAACTCACTGGACAGGAAAGTGTAGTTGAACCAACTGAACTTGGTGTGGGGGGTTTTGGTTGTTTATTTGCTTGGTTTTTTTAAGAGGTTATGAAAAGCCGTCTGTTATACCTAAATGGTTCTCTGGTGATGTCATGTCTCTGTGGTGGCTCCTGCATGGAGTCATAAGGAGTTCAAATAGGGGAAGGCCAAATGTAGCCATATACAACTTGTGCACTGTCTGCTCAGCTTAATAAGCAATACTGGCCGAGAAGTGATGCTCTCGCTAAATCCAAGTGTGGTAATCAAGGTGCATCTACCTTGAGGGGTTGGAGACATGCTCTGCTCAGGAGAGTGTTAGGTGGATTGGGCTGTTGCCCATGCCCCTGGATTTGCGCTGGTGGTCTCTTGCATCATGTGCACCAAGAGGGCAGTGGGACCCTCAGGGTCAAATTGACCATGAGGATGGCAGTTGCAGACATCCACCGAGAAAGAAAAGCACTCCCACCTCTGAGCGCAGAGTCTGAATAAGACCTCCTGAGCCATGTGCTGAGGTCCTTGTAGAGACTGCATTAAAGCACTACTTCTTGGGATCTCCAGGAAATGCAATGACAAATATTCCTGTTCTCTTCTACAATTCCCATGTATTAGTCATGCAAATGGAGTGTCATTCCCTGGTGACACAGACCCAAGATAACACCATATTTTTTTTAAGCTTTGACGATGTATTTTGTTAATGGCTACTCTAAAGACACTGCTCTTCTGCACTTCTACCTGTGCTTCACATTCTGCTGAGGACATTGGGGAGATGAGGGCTGTCAAGTTGTGATAATGGTGCAAAATTCACGGTCTGAATATTGCATCTCAGTGTGGCCTTGGCATATCTAAGCACTTAGGCATTGTAGCACTGGGACCGTGCAATGTCATGGAGATAACGCTGCCCTCAGCTCAAGCATGTACTTCCCCGAGTGGCAACAGCTTGCAGAAATTAACAGGCATTTGCTTATCCAAGGAAGGCACTCCAAGTAAAATGTGCATCTCTGAGCTACCAGATGTTTGTGTGTGTGTAGAAGAGCTGAAATATATTTTCTCAGTGAGAAGCTGATCTAAATCCTCTTTAATTTCAGTAGGAAAATCTATTGAGCTTAGCAGACTCTAATTTAGACACACAGCATAGCTGAAAATACAGAATAAAATAGTATTTTACGTTTATTTGCTTTGGAAGAAATAAAGCATGTTTTTTCAGCTGTCTGTGTAAGCAAAGTGGCATGCTTAAACTGCTGGTGCAAGGCTTACAATAGTTTGCAAATCAAATGGCTTTATGTAAGGTGGGGAGAACTTGTTGTATTAATACCATGTTTGAATCTGGAAAATTAAGGAAACAAAAATGCAACAGAATGTCACTACAAAGCATCAAGGTTAGATATGTGGGTGTGGAGCCAAGTGATGTGCCATCAGCATCCCTTGAAGTGTGTGTTTTGCCATACTTGCTTTAGGAGGGTGAAGTGCAGCTCTCCTGTCTCCACCCTGTTGCTGCTGTTAAATGTTTGCTAGAAACTCAGTGGGAGACACCACCCTGAACATACTATAATAATGTTCAAGATGTCTCCTAAAGGAAGCATGATGCCTCTCTAGTACCTCAGAGACAAGATGTTTGGTTCGAGGTACTTCTCTGGAGTGATGAAGACTGGAGATTAACTCCTTGTTGCTCTGCAGCTGTTGAAATCTCGAAGAGTCACTTGGAGTTGCATCTGCAAGATGATGTGCCCGTGCTCCACAAGGCAGCATGACACAACATCTCCAGGTAGCTGTGGGTGGCTAAGTGCCGCCAAGAAGTGCAAGTCCTGCAAACCACTCAGCTGGGTTACTGCAAAGTCACAGGAGCCTGAACTCCTTTGGTCCATTGTGGGCACCAAGCCATGGCATCCCACACTGTTTGGGGGTGTCCCAACCTCTTGGTGCTTGACTGAGGCAATTGCCCTTTGAGTATCTCTCATCTGTACCTTCCTGCATTTTTGGGGTTTATGAAAGCAGCAGGGATGCCTAAGCCCAGCAGGGGCTTTTGGGTTGCAGATTCCTCTGACACGACATCAGTTTGTTTGGGTGCCAAAATCTCCAAAGACAAGGAGACGGAAGAGCTTTCCATCTCCTTACTGCTCAGCATTGCAGGGCGTACTGACCCCCCATTTGGCAGTCCCAGGCTTTGGGGAGGAGAACTTAAACACATCCTGACGTCCATTGTGTTTATGTGATTTGAGATGTCGAACCCTTGATAAGCTGCTCTAATGGCCAAGCCCACCATGGGGACGGGGAAAAGTCAGTATTTCTCTTGCACTGTGTTGCAGCTGCAGGAGGGCTGGGAAGTGGCCTTCCCAGTTGCAGACTGACAGTAACAGTTTCTCCAATGGTTTAAACTTGATCTATTGACTGTCTCCTAAAATGGATATTAATTTATTCAGATCTGTGTGTCAGGTACCACTCTCATGACCAACAAATGAGAAGTGGAGAGGAACAGTTCTGTACACAGCTCTGTGTCACTGCCTTCACACCTGCAGCGGATCTGAAGGGGCAGTCACTCTGTGAACTTAGTTGTTAATTGCTGTGCTCTAGAAAGGCATTTAAATACTTTTTTAACTCTTCCTTTCCCCAGAATGTGAAAGTTACTGTGAGTAATGTGCACGACGGACACCCCCGATTTCTAGGTGTAGCTCATCCCAGCCAGAACTATTATCTGTCTAACTAACCCATCAGAGACACCAGAGATCCAGAAATCCTTGGCTAATGTGGTAACTTCTTAATACCCCAACAGTTTATGTTCCTGGCAAGGGGGAAAGAAAAAAACAAAAGCATATCTGGGGAAAACTGGACATACAATGTCCCTACAGGAGCCTGGAACCCCGGCTTCTGGGTGCCCAGAGGTGGTGCAAGGGAGGACCTGATTAGATAAAGAGGAGACCAGAAGTATCTTTCAAAACTGAGCTGTACGGGCAACTATAAAAATGTTATGGCTGGACTTAGGATTCATAAAAACAATATTCATTATGAAGCTGCTTTACTGTGAAATCACTGTTGGCTCTTTAATACAGTTAAGCATAAAATACAGTAACTGTTTTGCAAACTAATTGCCGAGGCAGAGGCAATCTATCTTAGCATTTGTTTATATGCAATGAGGTTTTATAATCTAATTTGCAGATTACCAACCATGATATTTAGGGCAATTAATGGACTGAGCTGAATTGCTCACTCCCTTATGTGAGGTTTTCACAGAACATATTTCTGGACTAAGGAAAGCTACTTAAAATTCTGCACTCACTTCTGTTTATTAATAGCTATACTCTTCTAGAACTGTAGATGTTACCTAGTGAACACAGTTCTGCTTTTATTACTATTCCTATAAATTAGTTACTTGTAACAGTAATTCATAAGTGAATAAAATTAATTTTCCTTTTTATTTTAAAATTGACTTCTGTTAAATATGACACTGCTACTCTGACTACATTATGAAATAGCAACTGAATAATAAACCCTTAACGCTTTGATAACTTGCTCTGGTAAGCATCAATACACAGATTGCTGTAAATATTCTAAATGCAGAAAGCCTTTGCATCTTACTGTTGTGAGTGCGTATTTTTTCCCCCTTCTTAAACCACTGTTAGTCCCTCCATCTGACTGTGGATTGTCAGCTCTTCAGTGTGAGATGACTCTTCGGAATCATCTCACTTGGGTCGGGACACAGAAATTGCTACTGAAATAGCCATGATAGTTTGAAAGGTTACAGTTCTGTGCTGGAAGCCAGGTGAATAGGTTGGGAAAGTATTCATCACTTCCCCCTTCTTTAAGCTCAGATTTTTTCTGAAGCAGATGGGCACTCATGACTTGATCTGACATGGGAACGGTAACAAATAGTTGATAACAAATAGTTGATAATAACACCCCGGGTCATCTAAATCTCTGATGGATATCCAAAATGCAACTGTGGTACAAACAAATAATTTTGACAAAGATGTCAAGAGTGGATATTCATGCTGACTTTCACATGTGACCCGGTGCTATTTGTATTCCTCAGCTCAGGGCAGATGACCTGCCTCTTTGGGCACCCCATCCCTGCCACAGCTCTTGATATGGTTTTCTTGTTTGTCTAAGGCAACCTTCCTAAGAATCACTTTTATTTCCTTCTGGGCTTACCTCAAGTTGTGGCAGAAGGAAAGGGTAAACCTAAGGGCAGGCAGGAGACCTCTGGAAGATGATACTGATGCTGGGAGCATCCTGAGTGGTCAGCAGCCTCCAGGGCCTGGGACTCATCTTTACATGCATCCTCAAATGCACACCCAGCACTGAAGTGGTGTGTCCTGGCTCAGGATGGAGGGACTCAGATGAGATGCTTGCTGCACGCACAACCAGCAACACAGATACTTTCGGGTAGCTCCCAAGGCTGATGCTCAAGCTGAGACCTGCTGACAATGTTGAAGTAGTCAGTTAGGATTCTGTAGTAGCCAATGGAGAGAGTTCAGGCTCTCCTGAGAGCACTCATCCATTTTGAAGCTTAATGGGATGTGTAACCTACTCTCTGGAGTTGCATGTGTTAGTCCACTGACCGATGAAGGAGCCTTTATCGGCTATTTCTAGCTCGACATCTTACTCATAAATTGCTTTTACTAGGTGAAGTGACTCCTGGTCTAAGGACAGAAGCTGAGAATAGACTGCTGTCAGTAACACTTGCATTCAGGTAGGTATTATTTGCTTTAACTTGTCTGACTTTCTGCCCTAAGGCATTATGTAGCAGAAGACACTTCACTTAATACCCAGCCAAACAAAATCGGTATGAAGTCCACACTGTGCACAGGTTGAAAAGCAGAAGCTCTGCGAGGAGGAGAAAGAGGTTTCATAGGACGGGCATAGGTGGGACTGAAGAAACAGACATCCAGTCCCTTGTTGCATTACAGACTCTCTTTGAGAATATTGGCAAATTTTATAGTGCTGCCCTAAAAAGACCCACGAGGCTTGAGTTCAAAATGCAGAGCCTTCAAACCTTCACTTCCCAGGCACTGAAAATTGGTCTACTTGATGCGCTGAGGTTTTTGTTAGAGGAGTTTTGAAAGGTCAAATACACCTTTCGGACCCAAGGACAGCTCATGGGGCAAAGACTGGAAGTTCCAGCCCCTCCATAGCCCCTAGCCACTTGAATGTAGTCTTCTACGTATGTACTCATCCGTGTTTGTGCTGTGAATATTTTATGGGACTTGGGTGGGCCTAAAGATGGGTGCAATGCATTAATCTGAACATATTTAAGAGGTGAATGAGTGCATAATGAGATGCACTGAGAAGAAAGGGATTCAAACATTAAAGCCTTGCCCAGAGGAAAAGGCAATTGCATGATATGCACAAATATGTGGGGTAGTGTAGTGAAGATGTCAGGTCTCATCTGAAATAACGTAGACAGTGTTGGTCAATGCTGTTAAGGAAGGATAAATCCTAGCTGGTGTGGGCAGCAAAAGGTTTATAATGGAAGGAGACAGTCTTTTCCTTGACAGACTGCTAGAAAACCCTTAGAGGGCAAAACAAAGGCTCTGAAGAAGTTTGGTTATCTCAAATACATCTAGAGATAAATCGTTAGGAGCTAGAGCTACTTCAGCTGAAATATAGTGTCAGCACAAAGATTAAGAGCTGGTTATGAATAAATGTAGATTGGAAGTTAAAAATGTGCAGTAAAACAGAACCTGATAAGTTTTTCAGCACAACCATGCAGAGGTTGGCTGTAGAAGAGGAACTATCATTGTTGATGAGAGATCACCCCCCGCCCCCAGCTCTTTTAAATGAATACTAGAAGGAAAAAAAAAAAATGCAAATGGAATGGGTTGAAAAGTGCTGTTTTATTTCACTAAGATTGCACTTGCACAGGTGTAAATTAGGTCAAGTAGCACAAGTATAGCCTGATAGATCATGTGACAACACTGGGGAATGTATTTTCAGAAAACAAATATAACTACAGCAGTGATGCACAGTTGTGGACTCCACACCCTGTATTGGGCCTCAATTCAGCTGGACTCATGATATGTGAGTCTGCTGAGGCCATCATCTTATAAATGTCAAATTAATATTAAAGAATCATAATATGAAACCCAGGGCTTTCAAACTGAGAAAGGTGGTTATTGAATGTAAATTGCTATGCCACTATTAAGCCATACTTTGAGTTATGACATGTTTATTTTCTAGTTATTAACCTTCATTTTTTTTTAAAGTAGGGTTGTCCCAGTGAACCATTAGTGTTAAGTTCTCATATGCTAAATTAAATAGAATATAATCTGGAAGAACATTGGAGGTCGGCTTTTGGAATACTTTTACCTTAGGTTTTTCTTTTAATCTTCATCTTGAAATTGAGAGAGGTAGTAGAACCTGAGGCAGCAGCACCTGAGGCAGCTGGTCTTGTCCAAGAGCAGTAGGTCTGCTCTAATGTCAGAGTCCATTCACCACGCCTAATGGGAGGCCATCCCACTTCCAACAAATATTTCTTGTATGTGACTATGGTGTACTTCTGTAAGCCTGTTACGTTGAGCTCTTACTGCTGGTATAACTCTCTCTGGACTCTCCAGTTCTCATGCATACATACAAGGGCTTTCTCTGGCCTGCTTAGGTCTCTTGAAAGTGGTCTAAGGCTGGGCATTGCCTTGTGGTTGGCACAGAGGCCACAAGAAGCCTCAGTTCTCTTCCTGGCCCAGGCAGCTGTCTGCTAGGGGACTCTGGAGTAGTCTTCTTGCTTTGCCAGGTCTCACTCTCACACTTGTGGAAAAGGTGAGCAATGACCTTTTCTTGCAAGGATCTTTGTTCTCCAGTGACAGTCACGGTCATGAAGAAGTGTCTTCAGAGGGTCCAAGAAATATCTCTGCCTCTAGCTGTGATGGTATATCAGGAAAGTTCTGTGCTATCTCGCCCTTGTCCTTACAAGAAGAAGATATTTCTAGGACTCTTATTATTCTGAGGCAGTGCCTATCAAAGCTAATTAGTGTTAAGACATAAGTCATCTTAGGAATGGGACTACTTAGCAATGAGCAGCCTGTGGGTTGCTTGCACAGCTCTAAAGACAAATGATCCAGAGAGGTTCACTCAGGAAAGCACCCAACACTTGGATGGAGGCAGAGCCTCTGGTTTATACCACTCATGAACAGCACTATTTTCTTAGCAAACAGTTGCCAAAAAAAGCAAGGCAAGGGAAATGTGCCCATCGACAGCTAAACTGGAAATTAGAGATGAGTTTGAGATTAATCCTTCTCTTAGTCTGTGTAATAATCTAGGTGTCCACCTAACCTGGACAGATTTCCAGCAATATTTTCTGTAATACCTCCTCACTGAGGAAGGCAAGGAAACATTTTCCCAAACACTTGGTAAGTAACCCATCGCTAACTCCCCCCTCCAGAGAGAGAGCTGGTGGAGGAAGAGGCTGACCAGAGACCTTTCCCCTCATATATCCGCACCCGGTAGCTTCATTTGACAGTCTGCTGGCTCCAGGAATGATGTTTCTCTTCCTATGAAGTGTTTCTTTGGCAGCTTGGAGAATCATCCTTATCACTGCAATTATAATTATCAAAAGCTTCTAAGAGAGTTTTCAAAGAAAACAGTCCCAGCCCTGCTGGGATCTCTCTGTGGGGCATGACAAACGATTTTTAGAGCAATTGGGTTGATGGTAGGAAGGTAAGGAGGAAAGCTAATGCAATGAGTTCCTTCCAGATCTTTTTTAAAGCTGAGTGAATAATTCAGAATGAATAATTTAATTGTTGGCATCAGGCTTTTATCTTCTTTGGGGATATGCTACAAGCAAAACGTAGGTCCTCAAATTTGTCTGCTTGAATTATGTGAATATTTCTTTTTGTGTAACTCTCTGTAGTTTGGTTAGGCATCTTAGACATCCCAGCTGTGTTGTTTTGTTGCAGTCTGTTGTATGAAGTAGTTCCTTCTTTGTGGATTAAAGCAGAAGCACTTCTGCCATGGCCATTCATAATGCAAATTTGATTTCTGCGACCAACACGTACTTGAAACTAATCACCTAAGTGCCAGCAAACCATTGAGATGCATGAGGAACACATGAATGGCTGAAGGAAATTCAGTAAACTCAGATAGCTTTTCATACCCTCATTTCATCTGTTCTTTTCACACCACTGAAAGCTCATTGTCCTTTAAGGTTAAAAGTTTATAAGCATGGCATAAACTTTGATATATCTCAAGTTTCAGAGGTGCTTGTTAGGTTCTCCATTGGTTTCTTGGATATGTGCGAGTTTTGTAAATGGGTGCGATTGTGGTCACCTCATTGCTTATGCTAGTACCATCTACTTTAATTGACTATTTTTGTGTCATTGAGTCTTTGTAAACTGAGGTAAAAACTTTAACTCCTCTTGCTCAAACAATTTTCTTTGCACATACCTTTGCTTAAATACACGACCGCCTGGCAGTTGTCATGTCACTGGACAACATTTCACTCAAACACACATCTGTGATGCAAAAAGGCAAATTAAAATTCGTATCAGGATTTTGATCTCTCACAAACGTTTCAGGTGACTGGAGGGATTTTTACTTTTATTGGTTAAAATATATATGGTAGCAATACATGGGAAATTTACTTTCACATCACTGAAAACTAGAGCTCCTGTTTGCTCATTGAAGTAAAAAGTAGGAAATAAATCTAATAAGAAATATAAACTTTGTGCCAGCTGAAATCAAGTCTTGCAATTAACCCTGAGTTCTGTATTGCCTTTGTTGATACTATTAATAACACCACCTTCTTCTCGGCCTCCAAAGCCACGTCTCCTGTTGAGGACAATAGGTGTCTATCAGGTTCTGTATGTCCATGAAGAGTCAACATAATGTGCTTTTAGCAGAGGGTTTTGCTACCACATTGCATTACCAGAACCTCAAATCACAGCCCCAGCAACCATCAGCTCTAACGATAATGACCCACCACGGCATGGCATATCTATGCTCATGTACTCCCTGTCAAAGCAATGCCAGTGATAACACTGGCATTGGAGGACCCTCTCCATATACCAGTCTGCAAGTGCTTTATGTCTTCTTACTGGTATCAATTCTTCTATTAAGCCAGAGGTTGCCATAGTAGATTTTTCTCTGGGCAATTTTAAGGAGTTACTTTATTAACCGATTGTAGCACCTGTTTCTCTTAAAGTATCGGGGTGGGGGGAGACAGCTAAAACTCTCTTGTTTCTCTGACATCATAGCATTAGACGTTGAAACAAAACCACAAGTCTGTAGTTTTTACTGTCAACCCAGTAAGTTCCTTTTTAAAACTGTTGGGTTTTATCTCTTGGGAACTTGCATTGAATAATGATTTTTTTTCCCCTCTTGCGCTATGAAATTTATTCACTTAAATAGTAGAAAGTGGCAAACCTGTAGGTAAGTTTGCTGATGTACCTTGAAGCCATAGATCATATACTTGTGCACAGATGGCTCCCTACATATGATCATTACCCTGAGACTCAGGAAAACCCTAGATTTTTTTCGAGGACACCAGAAATCATAACAGGGATTTTACCCTGCTCAACTGTAGAGCGAATTCAGGAGCAAGAGGTGGAAGAGAGATCCAAACTTCCAGATTCTTCATTTTAGCTGAGTCCAAAAAAGTAGGCATAGGCTGGTGCCATAAAATCACTTGGCAAAGGAGAAACTTTGCTTGTCAGACTCGAGAGTTACTGAATGCGTTGTTTCTGCAGCCGCCTCCTTACAGTGCTTCAGATTGGGTTAGAGTAGGGAAATATGTAACAGCCTTGGGATATTTGTCACGGTACTGTTGAAAAAGATTTAGTTACGTATTTTATAATTCGATGCCTTGAGATGTTTTTTAAAACTCGCCTTCATCTTTTACTCTGCATATTTTCCCCTTTCAAGAGACATTTAAGTAGCCTGCTTCTCCACTCCTTATAACGGTCAGCAACCTGTTCATCTTCAGGGATGAAGACAAATCTCTTTGGAGGGAAGGCAGCAGATCACATTGTATGATAGCTCATAACTTCAGATGACTGTGAGGAGAAGAATAACCCACTGCTGACAGCCAAGATGGGCCCTATGGTTAGAAAGCACCATGAAACTCTGTGCCTCAGCTCCCTGGTCCGATTGAAGCAAATCACTGGAATCCAGAGCTCTTCAGTGCTTGGGTACCTTAATGTGTTTGAGAAGCTGGACCCCTGTTCTCCAGCAATGAGGTGACTTTCATCTGAGGGCAGAGATAACTGCGGCTGCTGGCATAAGCGTGCTTTCACAGGAGCTATGTTCCTTGCAGTGAAGGAGGTCAGGTCTCAGAAAAAGTGCAGTAAATGCCACCCCAGGTGTGACATAAGTGACTCTTCTTCAGCGTTGATGTCTGTAACCCAAAACCGAGGAGAGTGAACCCAGAAAATGCCTCCGTGTGTGCCCATCAGTGAGACTACACTTTCTCTTGAGAGATGTCCCCTTTATGTGCAAGCGGCTTCCCCCTCCCACAACTCTTGGTGGAGAACGCGCTGGAGTAAAAGGAAGCCCCTGCCATCACCATGCGACACCCAGGCTCGGTGCTGAGCTTGAGGTGGGGAGGGATTTCACTGATCTCTGTATTTACATGAAAAAACTAAGCTTCTCTATATGGCACGTGCTATACATGCCTTACAAGAAGGGCAGCCCCCTGGCCCAAGAGTAGCGTGCAGGGAGGTATGGGTCTACCACTGATGTCCTGAATGACCTTCCTAGGGCAACGTCTGCAATTTCCCATGTCGCTGTGCCCCCTTTGCTAAAACATGGTGATAGTTGAGCAAGGAGAGGTTGGGCAAATGAGTACTGCAGTGTGATACACACCACAGCTGACCTGCCAGATGTAGCCTGCAGAGCACAAGGGCTGGATTACTGCTGTCCGCCTTCATGGAGACATTAATTTGATTACCTTTTCTATCTTGGTGCCAATTTCTATAAAAGTTGCAGGAATGACATGTGTCAGAGAATTCAACTATGGTTGAATTTGTCTGAAACTTTTAATTGGGTACCATAATCATGGTGGTGGGGGGGTGGGGACTGTGCAGGTGGGAACTGGAAGATGAACAGGCATTGCCAGTACATGAAACCTAACATCTTAGGAAATTAAGCCAAAATTCTGCTCGTTCAGAGGGGAGATGCAAGACCAAAGTACAGCAGGATTTTGAGCCCAGCAAAATAGGGGTCCTCCAGGTCTGGCGGGGCACATCTACGTGAGAGTACTGGCCTTCCTACCAGGATGCTCTGTTTATTTTTAGAGGCTTTCAGAAAGCCATCTTCCATTTACAGCTAACATTTAAACAAAGGGCTTATTTTCAAGGCTAATTTGTCTTTGTGTCTTAACGGGCCACATTTTCACAATTAGCTGGCCCCGGCCCCCCGAGCCGCGGGAGCTCGGCAGGGGATTGCAGCGTGTCGCCTGGCGAAGGGAGGGAAGGGGGGCTGCCTGGCTGCCGTTTCCATGCGGTACAGGCAGCGTGATCAGAGCGCTAACACAACAGCCTGTGTAATTACATGTTTCTGGGAAGTGTGTTAGCTCCACGGGGAACTGAGTCCNGGGGGGGGGGTGTAAGGTGAAAAGGGTCAGTGCGTAACCCAGCTCTCGCTCGAAGATGATAAAGGTAATTGTTGCTCTCAAGTGAACGCCGGGTGATTCCTGGTTCTGGCTCCTCTCACCCGTTGCTCATGTCTGTATTATGCAGGCGTCTGCTTTCAAAACCAGGCGAAGCAGGGCTTTGGGGGAAGAGAGAAGAGGTTTGACCCTGTTGGAAGCGGTACGTTGTGATATTTGACATTATTTCTGCACTAGCATCGCCAGGGCAGGGAGGAAGATGCAGAGTCTGGGGCACGGCAGTTTTATGCAACCTCGGCATTTATTTAGGTGGATGAAGGAGAGTGGCAATTAAAAACAATTAATTACAGTCCGCATGCTGGGGCAGTGGGAGGATGGCTTGGACCTCGCCTGTCACGTAGGTGTTTGATACGTGTCCTGTGTTGCTGCTACTCACTGTGGCGGCGTGCGCCTGAGCTTTAAATATCCTGCAGTTCCCGATATCTTGTTTCTCCAGCAGGCTCTCCATTTCATTTTCCTCCTCTCTCTAGTGTAAAATTTGGCCTAGCTTAAGCTTCTTTCCCTGGCTGAGAAGGTTATTTCCTTCCCTCCTCTCCTCCCCACCCCCTCATCCATCCTCTCCTCCTCTTGCAAATGCTCTCCGACCCTGATTTGGGGTTTCTCTCCCTGCAGTTAGCTGTGGGCTCTGTGGATGCTTTGCTGTGACGGAGGGCCGAGGACTGACCGAGTCGTGGGGAGGATTTGTATGTAGGAAGAGAGGAGATGGCTGTGCAGCGTGCTCCCGAATCTGCTCTGAGCTTGCTGATGGTAAGTGCTTGCTGAAATCNGCTTGCAAGGAAAATTCCCCCCCCGTGATGGGTTTTAATGCATCTGGACCAACGTTCAAAGCTCGGCAGCAATGGCAGGATTTTGAAGTCACCTTTCCGACAGAGCTGACACTTGCGTTCGGGCTTTATCCTGAGCTGTAGTTTTTCATTTTGTTCATTATATCAGCACCTTGAATTCTCACGTCCTTCTGCTTTCTCCCACTTTTGCCCTTGCTGACTGCAAGACAACTTAAACGATGAGAGGGAGAGCTTGATTTCTCTGCTGGTTGAGAGGCACGTTGTTAGCTGTGACCAGGTACTCAGATGCTGTATCATTTGGGGAATGGTCCTCTAATGCAGTGAATCGCCGTTTGCCTAGCTGCAGAGTGTGTCAGACCTGCTACTGACTGCAGACCACAGGCTAATGACTAGTATTTATCTGAGCTATTTGCTGCAACATGTTGAGCCACTGACCTACTTCTCCAAGTTCTGCATATTTATAATATTTTAAAGAAGATTATTCAGCAAAACACGTGGCCGAGTCCAGAAACATGCCGCTGTCCTGCTGCAAATAAAATAAACCCTTTTGGTGGGGTATTAGAGAGGCTTTTTAGCTTTACTGTTTTTTTTTTCCCTCTCTCCTACTCTTGTTGCCATTTTCTATGCAGCAGCATCAAGGATGGTTTTAGTCTAAGATCTCTGCTGGATGTTTTTCTGCCTAAATGTCACTGTAATGTTTCCGCTGGAGAGTTGTTATAAGCACAGAGCATGTGTGTGTGCTTGTGAATGCATAGCTATATATGCATTATATATACATACATTATTATTATTACTGATGTCTCTTCTGATTGTATTAGGAAATGGTCCCTAGTACTCAGAGATGTGATGAGTTTAGTAAAGGGAATGCTGCAGGATAATAGCCCTGTAGTGCCTAAGATTGTTAACAAAGGTCAAGTTGAGAAAAGCAAATTTTATGTCCATTACTCAAAACGCTAAACATGCTATTAAGCCTCTGCATGGTTTGTTTTATACTTGCCAGTGACTGACTTGCTGTGTAAGCTCATTTTATTTCCTCTTGCTTACCTCCACCTTCCTGGCTTTTTAAATGGCCTCTTTCTATTTCTTTTCCAAAGATAAATTGATGGGGACCTGTCACCTCTGTGTCATTGCTCGAGCTGTATATGCTTTTGATTTCACCACCCTCTTAATTCTCAAGTTAAACCTCTCCTTCCCCCACCTCTATACTCCTTGAACAGACCTTGTCAAACTCTGGTATGGTGCCAAGCTGCCCATAATTTTCTCTCTTAAAACACGGCTTTCTGCAGCTACATGGCCTTTACCCAGTTGTCGTTTTGAGGTTGGTCAGGTGTTTCTACAGCTTTGGTCTACAGCCTGGACCCCTTTGGTCTTCTTACCTTGGGCATAGCCCTGGGCAGGGGTTTTGTGGTCTCCCAGCTCCACGTGGTTGGGCTGGGCTGGGTTTGGGGTCCACAGCTGAAAGGGTCCCTGCCATGGATGTTTGGGGTGCTGGTGGTGGGCATGTATTTCTGGGATGTGAGAGGACTCGTGGAACTCTTCAGACTCTGTGCTGGGATGGTCTGGTACTAGAAGTTGGTTATGGGTGTGGGAAAAGTGATTTGATATGTGAAAAGCTCCACTTTTTGCCAACTGCTTCTTTTTCTTTAGCTTTTTCTTGGGTTGTGAATCAGTTTAGTTAACTATAGAAACCTCATCCTTTCCCCTCTGCTCCACCTTGGCTTTGATTGCATGCTTGAGCAGGTTCCCCTTGAATCAATAATAAATCCTTGCATAATTCATCCCGCAATGAGCATCTATAATGGCTTCTCTTCTAAAACTGCTGCCCTCCAGAGATTAAAGGATTAGATATCTTCGGGAAGTCCACAGAAGTAGCTTTTAATACTTTGATGGGCTTTCTCCATTGAGGGAGTTTTCTTTTAGCAATGAGGAGTATTTCAGTACTGCATTTCCCCTGCAATAGGATGCAGAATGTGCATCCAACCATCCACGTTTTATAAGACCTGATCATCAGCAGCATTTGACAGTGCTGCATCATACTCAGTCTGAAAATATCTCCTTCTCAGTGGGGTACCTCAAAGCACTTTTTGTTGCAGGTAAAGAAAACAAGGTACAGAGACATTAATTGTCTTCCTTGGAATTTGGTGCACTGAATTGAGTGACCCAAATTAGGAGTTTGCTCATCTCAAACTCCTTTCTGGTCAATTAAGAAAGATGGACGTCTCCAGGGCATGGGGTTTCCTTCCTATAGAAGGACCACCTGTAGGACATGGGTATCTAGCATCAGCATGCCCCAGCAGGGAGTGCTGCTTGTGGGACCGCGTGGCATTTCTGGGTGCCAGCCATGATGAAAACTCACACTGACTTAGCTGTGCCTGGCAAATGCTACCCAGGACATGGAGCTGACATGGTCTAAAGCAGCTCCCAGACAGCAGGTCAGCGGGGAGTTGCACACTGCTGGTAAAGCCATAAGCACACCGGAGAATCTCATCAAACCTGCAGCCTTAGGTGGACAGGGCCTACTTCAGTTTAGTGAAAAAATACTGACCATACATTGAATTAACCTAAATTGTATCTAGCTTTATTTTGAACTTGTTTTCTGGTCAGTGTAATATGCAGGAGGGGTTTATTTCCCCCTATTTTTAGTGTTTTTTTTTTTCATTTCTTTGTTTTTTCTCCCAGGTCAGGGAAAAGGCTCAATGAAGGAGAATTTCAGTCTTAAACATATATTTTCTTAACATAAAGATGTTGTTTTCATACAAAGACTGCAATCTGCAAATATAACTGGAACTTGTCCATCCTGGTAAATGACTTGTATTACAAATGGCTCTGGATTGTGCCTGGTCTGTAGAACTCCTGCCTCTACCTTGCTCCAGAGATCACAGCAGATGAGGGATGTTGCCTGGTTCAGCACAGTGGAAATTGGTCTTGAACTGTGCCCGAAGTGGATCTGCCTGTAGCGTTATCAAATCATTAAAACAGAGCTTCCTCTGCTTCTGTGAACCAAGAGGAGGGAGCATCTAAGCATGAAATAGCAAATAGGATGTCTTGTTAGGAACGGTAACACCTGCTGTTTTAAGATCATTAATGTTGATGGGAGTAAGTGCAATACCGGTAGGATTTTATGTCTCTCTTATTAGTATATTGTAAAATTTTAAAGCTGCAGACATATTGATTGTACAGATTTTAACAGCACAATAAGTTATGATACCTGGTGTCTCTTGAGACAGCATTACTGCGTCCCATGAAAATAGATCTTAGGGACTTGACCTTCAAACTACTGTAGGTCATAACACTAGCACTAATTAATCTGCGTTAAATGGCAATGGAGGTTCAGATGAGCAAGGTATACAGCTCAGTGTATACCAATTAATCCAAACTGTTCTTAAAATGGTAGAGAAGAGAAGCATGGTTTTCTGTTTCCAGAGAAGCTGTCTCTTCTCACCCCCTCCATCAAATTGAAGCTTTACTGTATTTATAATCCAGCTTTGCTCTCTCTGGTCTGTATATATAAATGATTTTCTTGAAGAAATAGCAATGTATCATTTAGAAAACAAGTACACTTGTAAATTAATGGTAACTGCTTGTGTTTGGAGGAGCATCTTTCATTTTAGGGGACTGCGTGATGCTTTCTCACTCTGAAATTCATTATTTTGTGTCTGAGTTGCATTCAAAGCTGAGGCTGGAGTAGACGTGGATGTGAGATATCCTATGTGACCCTCGCTGCATGGGCCTCAGTTACCGCTATAATTCAAGGGGAAAAAGGCTGCCAACAGGGAGTTTGGAGCATTAACTCTGACTGTGGTGCTCACAATGCCCAGGATGAAGAGTGAGTCACTGGCCATCCCGCCCACCATCAGGGCTGCTGGCCTTGGTGTTTCCTTGTTCTACTAGGTTGAAGGCATTGCAACGGATGTCTAAGGCAGACACCTGCAACAAGAGGACTTGTGAAAATTGCTCCATTTCTAAACCTTAGCGTAAATAATTGGCATCTGAGTGTCACTGTCCACTGAAAATCCCAGTTTGCTGCTGTGCTCCCAGTCCTCCTTTAAAAGAAGGTTCTCCTGAATCATCCTTCCATCCCTCAAGCAAAGCTACACTGGAGTCCTCAAAACAATGTGAATCTCCTTGATCTCATAATTGTTCTGAAATGTAGCACTGGACTCTGTAGGATCACCCTTAAAACACAGAGATTTAACTGCATCCTTACTAAATGCTATGAGGACCATGCCCTGCTTGGTTGGCTTCTGAGGTGTTGGACATGACAGTGTTCTGGATATTTCATAAATTGTTTCATACATTTGACTGCTAAGTTTTTATGGCTGAAGCCTGCCCTTCTGACAGTATATTTGGTAACTAACTTAAAAGATATAGAGCTTCTAAGACCCATTTAGACCTAGGAGTGACACACACCACACAACACCCCCCCAAGCTATGTTTTGTCCCACTCAAACCTCTGGACAGATTGCAGCAGCGCAGCTCGGCTTGGAGGATCATATGAAAGCCTTTGGGAATTCCAAGGTTACAGTGGAAGGATGAGGCAATTTTCTGCCTCTCTCATCTCAGGCTTAAATTATCTCTATGTTGACAGTATGCAAAAGCCCTTGATATTCAAACCTCCTTGCTGCGACCTTGTCTACAGACCATTTTGACCGGGAAGGCAAACTACACTTAGCATGTTCCTTCCCCGAAAACAAACCCCACTCATTTCTTGCCATTGCACAGCGTAGGGGTTAACACAGCTCTCATGTGATGCTGAAGCGGTGTGACGAGTCAGCAGTGCGTGACCCATACATGGGTCTGGGCATAAGCAGCAGTGCTTGGGAACAAGTAACGCCTTCCCCCAGGAATCGGCTGCTCTGCTGACATCTGGCCCTCTTCAGCTTCATGCCCAAAATGAGGTCTGTGGGGATACCTGAACAGCGAGGGGAGGTGATTACGCAGCTCTCACCGTGCTCCTTTTGCAGATACTTCCACTGTGTGTGGGCTTCACCTGCAGCCTTCCCAGAAGGTCTGGGCAGGAGACGAGGATGCGCTGCAGCACCCGAAGGTTGCCGGGGAGGAGCCATGCCGGCAGGAATCACCCTTCCTCCCAGCTCCTTTCTTGCTCCAGACAGGCAGTAATTTGCTAATGGGCTTCACAAGCAGCAAATAGCTGAGCTGTGCCAGTCAGTCTTTTGGAGGATGGGATGAGAGTAGCGAATTTCTGCTCGGTGCTTTGAGGCTGCTTGCTACCATGGACCCAGAGCTTAGCTATTTCTTGTTGATAAGTTTCTCTATAGCACTGAATTGTATCTGAACTTTACTCTATGCCTCCCTAAACGTGCAGTAAGACTTCAAACATGGTGATTTAATTCAGCTGAATGAGATTAAACACTCCCTGGGATTGCTCTTGGCTTCCCTGTGGTGGATGTCACCTTTTACCCATCTGAGCTGCAGGACTACAAAATCGTTATCCCTTCAATTCTGCTCTAGTGCATGCCATCAATTTTCTTTTCCTTGTCCCTCTGCACGAACGTGCTGTAGAAGAAGCAGACCATAATGTTTGCACATCTGAATCCTCCCATTTATTACTACACTTTAAAACAGGAGTAAGAGGGATTACCAGTTTATTATCTTTTTTTATTTATTTATTATAAATATAGCGTGTGCCTTTTATTCTAGCTGCTCATTCTGAATGACTGATAAAATTATCTCATCAGAGATGTGGCCATTGATTTTTTTTTTGGTTTTTATGATGCTATAGACCATCGTTATTTGTAGAAGAGAATTAGTGGGCACTTGAGTAAATGATCATTATGATTAATTGGAGCCTTTCTACAATTAGGAAGAAAGTAACATATTAACAGATTGAAAAGATCACTAAATTTGAGAACTCCTTTTGAAAATATATAAAAGAATAATGTCACTCTGACTTTTTAAAATAAAATGCATTGGAAAACTTGACTGATATCCCTAAACCAAATTAAAATGTTAAAAATGCTGTAATTGCCACAACTAAAATGCAAGGCTATGAATAGCTATTAATACATTGAAAAGACTTGTAACACTGGGTGATTGCAATTTTTCAGTTCTTTGCCTTCTGGTTACAAATGTCATGGTCCCATAATTACTGTACTCGTAACTTTTCAGCATGGTAACGATCCAGCCCTCTGGCAGGATCTTCAGGGCTCAGAGACGTACAAATGTCCCGTGTGATTCCTTCCTTGGTACATCCCATGAAGATGCAGATTTTTGTGATTTGGCACCTATAGCTGTTGTGCTCAGGTGGTCAGTCCTGCAGGCGCTCATGGAGTCTGCCAGCACCAGTGACAGCCACTTTGTTTCATGTGTCTTGCTGAAAACAGAAACCACCAGCTGGATGTGGGGCCAGTCAGAGAGCATGGACCTAGTACTGGGCTCTCCCCAGCCCGCATGCTGTCCCCGGCTCTCCACGGCCACTGTAAATGCTGCTGGGGAATGGGTGTTTCCACCCCAACCATCACTGAAAAACCTTGGGTGAACATCTCCCCTATGCCCCTCCAGGCAGATGCACCCATTTTGCCCCCACATGTCTTAATTTTCTCTGCTTTTAAATGTCAACAAGCACAGAAACCTGCAGAAGCAAGTTGAAATCAGTCATTTCACAAACGGGTTTTAACGACGCTGAGCATCATATTAACCTGAACACATCACCACCTTCAAATGATGATGATGGTTGGACTCGGTGATCTTAAAAGTCCTTTCCAACCTAGATGATTCAATGATATGAATTTTCTTACTTAAATGAATTCTTGGATTGGCCTGAAGCTGAAACTCTCAAAGCACAGGAGGCGAGGGTCCTGCGTGCCTTTTTGAAGTCTCATATTGTATTAGGTAGTCCTACTGAGAGCCCTGTCAGCACGCACTTGTCTAGCAGCAATGCCTGAGACCAAGTGGCATTTCCAAAGCCTTGCTGGAAGGCAGTGCGGTACCAGATCTCTCTCGAGAAGCCTCCCAGACATGAAGAGACCCACAGAACTGTCTGTCTGTATTTCATGGAAACAAAAGCCATAGTGAATGCCAGAAACCTATTTAGAGGAATGGATCTGCACACAAAATCTTATCAGTTTTTCATGGGATTAAAGCTGGTAATCCCCCAATTAAAGACAGCACTTCCTTGTGCCAGTTCTAGTGCCTGGCCTTAGCTTTTCAGGTCTCCAAAAAGCTAGTGATCGTGCTGAAATACCAACAACTGACTAGGAACAACGAGACTTGAGCCCACAGTGCTTTGTTTTCAGGGCATATTTCAAAAGCCTGGCCGAAATAATAAAACATAATGAATAGAAGAAAACTGGGAGAGCGTAAAGCTGGGTGCAAAAATAATCTGCCCTGATGTTCTTTGTAAATCAGTTACCGAGATACTGGGGCACCATGCATTTCAGCAAAAACAGAATATCCCTTACCCTTCCTGCCCTTACCCCAACACACGCTGCCCACCTCTTGCCAATGAAGGGTTGCTCTCTGCAGTGTGTCCTTCACTGTTCTCCCTTCTCTCAATCCATTTACAGCCACCAGAGAGCTGAAAATTATTTTTATGGTGGTTTCGCTAGTGCAGAAGCAGAATTCACACAGAGCCTTGCTCCACAATATTTTTCTATCTGTGGGTAGGCTGTGATGATCCTCATATTGCAAGACACTCGGCTTTGGCTCCCCATAATTTGTGTGAAGTTAATGGAGGAGTGTTGTAGAACACGTTTGACTTAATATAGGTTCAAGCTTTTTTAATCTAATATATTAAAGTAAAATCCGGGACAGCTTCACAGTAAATAAGATTGAAATGTTTTTCATTTTTGAATAATATGTGGCTAATTGAGCCGTAGTGGTCAAAGCACATTGTATTTCCTGGTAATTAATTGCTGGCTGTGATAGTTGACTGCATAAAACTATGCCTTGGGCCATTAACCCCAGGTCATTCGTACTCAAGGAAATGTCTAGTGAAGGTCATTATTACTGCAGTTATATAAGCTATTCTAATAGAAAAAAGTTGGCATGAGCTTTTCAAAACCCGATTTCCCCTGTTCTGGTCTCATTTCAGAGATGTAGGAGCCAAGACTCTTCTCAGTTATTCCGCATGTACATTGATTTTCAGGGGATTAGAGTTTGCCCACTTTCTTTAAAACGGAGACCAGTTAATCGAAGTGTTTGTGAGGATGATCATCTGGCTTTACATGGCCAAAAATGTTGTCCTTCACAAAGGACTGGCACAGATTGTGTTCTTACTGGCAGTCCCAGGAGGCTGGACAACGAGTGAGTAAAAACCCAACCGATCCCTGGTGTTGACTTCTTTAGCAGCAAGTCATGGACACTAAGTAGGTGGCTGGGGGGCAAATGGGGCGGTTGTTGCTACATGTTGGGCCAGTGGTGTTTGTGTCCTTATCTCTCAGGCCTGGATTGAGTTTCCAAGATTTTGGTGATGGACCAAAATCAACCCTTTCATGAAAACCAGCTTTGGTTCTAGTTATCCTACGGCCTCCAGAGGGGATTCTAACTTCTAGCTTAGGCAGGAGCTATAGGGAGATTTGCTTTTGTGCTGTCCCTCAAACTGCTCTGTAGGTCAGGGTCCCCAGAGCAGCAGGGTGATATTTCTACTGAAAACTAAAATTAAAAAATGGCAGGTGGAAGGCAGTGGAAGCTTTGGTAACATTTCCTCCCCTGGCAGACTGGTGTGGTTGAGAATTTTGTATTTTTTAAAGACAAAGAAAGTGCTAATGAAACCAAAAGAATGAGAAGCTTTTTTTTAGTACCTTCCTTTAACGTGGTATTAATAATAGTAGCACTTATTTACTATACTAAATACAGCTCTGTGTTGAATGCTGTTCTCTCTAATGATGTGTTTAAAATAGGATGAGTATTTCACATGGACAAAAGTCCTTGAATCAGTATTCTGAGACTGCTGGCTTTAATGAGATTGTAAGGAAGCACTTCAGCTCTAAATAGACAAAATTACAGACAGCAGAAGATACAGTGATGGCACAAGAAAAACGATGGGGAAGTTTTGTAACTTACTGAAGTTCCTAGGAGTGTTTTTTTCCCCCACTTTGAAATTTTGTTTTGGAGTCAGGAGTTAAATAATTCTGTAAGAAGAGACTTGTATTGCCCTCTTGATTGATACAGAAACTCATTTTGTCACCGTCATTACTGCAGTATATAAGCAAAGGCTTATTTGTTCAGAGTCCTCTACTGATGGGTTGCTCTTCTTGAATTCTCTTCCTCCTCTGTATCTAATATCAGATGCAGCCTCTGCTCTCCACTGCCTTGCAAGAAGAAAGAAAACTAAACATGCTGCTTGCGTTGGTTCCAACACAAATGGTTTTGTATTGTGGGAATATTTTGACCCATTCTTTCATCAGTTTTACTGCTAGTCTTCTTTGGTCAGGTAGTGCTTAGGTCATTGTAGGGAGTTTCTCATTTTTGGATGCACCATTCAAATTTGAAGAGCTAAATAAAGAAACATCCATGTGAAATTTCCCTGAGAGTTTTGATTCACCAGTAGGAATTAAACCTTAGCTGCAAAGTCCAGAGGTGCCTGGTGTCTTGGACATGGATCCTGTTTTGAATGTTCTTGTTTGGTTTGTCTCTGGAGATTTACCTGAGATACCACTTCCAAATGCAGTTTTCAGTCATTAACTTCCTACATTTCTCCCAAGAAAATGCATCTGTGCTCACATTGCAAAAAAAAATGTGTCTGTTGTGGCTAGCCTCAAATGTATTTGGGGACAAAAGGAGGAAATGAGTGCTACCCACTTACATGATGAAATGTAAACTGATGTCAGAGAGTTACTGGACCTTTTAAGACTATAAGACCATGCGAAGAAATGAAAAACCCATCAGTTTTGTACATAATAGGAGTGAGGAGCAAATCCTATTCGAAATCTGCATTATTGTCCATGTATAATAAAGCAGGGGTGGCTTAATTGCCAAAGCCTATGCAAACAGAATAATATAGTCATCTCTGAATAAGAGAGGAGACAGTTTTAATTTTTAATAATCTTTAATTAAGCATTCACAACACTTCTGGTATTTGTGCATTAACACAATTGTTTCTGGGTAGCCAGAGTCATTCTTTCATATGTAGGCTGGTGTCAATTGATTTCTCCACAGTCAGTAGCCGTAGCTGAGTCTGTTTAAGTTCCATAAAACTTCCCCCACTGCAGAAAATCATTCCTGTCCGAGAGAGAAAGATTTGATCTTCTTCTCTTGGGATCAAGCTGGGAGGAGAGTGTAAATCCATATTACTCTACTTATCTCCATGACATTTCCAATTTCTACAGATGCAATCAAAACAATTTGGCTCATTGATCTTGAATCTCTTTGACAATTTCACACTCTGAGCTGAGTGGTGTAACCCGTGTGGTTATCTTATTGCTTTTCATCAATAAAAGTTTTTACCTAGATCAAGATCACACGGTTGCTGCGTATGAGCTATGAATCCTGGAGCCTGTTATTGGTTTACTGGTGGAATATTTATTTTCAAATCGAAAAGAGTTCTTAAGTGAGTCATTGCGTAAGTACCCTGCCTTGATATTTTTAGGTGCTAAAGCCACTATTTCAATGAGGCCGGGATGGGGAAAAATGTCCATGATGTTTTGGATGTACAATTAAAGTGCCATCTGCCTCTGCGATGCAGCAGATGTATAATTGATATTCACTGCTGATTTGCCACTTGATTTTCTGCAGACATTGAATGCTGTAATTGTTTATACAGTATGATGCTAAATACCCATGTGAGAATTTTCCTCCTCACGTGTTCCCTACCAGAAGTATCACTACCTCCCCTAATACTCAGAAGGTGAATTCATTGAAAGATAATTTACAATTAGCTAAGCCAAAATTTTACAGGAATCCAGTAAGTAAGAAACAAGTTTTCAAAAGGAGTGGCTTATTCCTGTAGCATCATGGCTTAATATAGGAAAGCTTGTTGGGAAAACTTAAAATGCTGATCCCAATTCTGCTTAATTTTGTGCACTGATTTAAATGTAAGATATAGCTAGGATTAAAGGAAAAATGTTGGATTTGTTTTTCCCTCCCTTTGTTTTTTTGCAAAGATGGGAATCTTCTTCAGGGGAAAATATTTATGTAGAGTAAACCCCCAAAAATACACTGTAACACCAAAGGAACCATTTTCACTAGGGTAAAGATTACTTAAATAAAAAACAGAGATAGAAACCACAGCAGTTAATTCTGAACAGATAGAAAAACAGAGATGTGGGGTTTGGGGGCTTTTTTTTTTTGTACTGTCACTACTTTTAGGTCACTAAAATCTTGATCAATCAGCAGGTGTTAATTTTACCCTGTGACTGGCTTCTAAGATTCTCCTTCTGAGAATAGTCTAGACCTGAATCTGCTCATGCTGAAAGTAAAGCAAATGTGACCAGTAACTTCAACGGCAGGAGGTTAGTGGCTTTATTTTATATTGCTGCCCTTCTTTTTGACACAAGTGGCTTTTTAGCACATTAGTTAAACTCACTATGAAGTAGCAATGATTGTCCAGGGCTTTGCATTGGGCTTCAAAGGAAATAAATATTGGTAATAGAGAATCTGAATCTGGCTTTGTTGCAAGTAACATTTTGAGCAATCGTTTCTTAAGCCAATGCCTGGCTCACAGGAAAAGTCAGTTCTCTGGGTGCTCAGAGAAACCACGGTTCATTTTGTTGCAACTTGTTCCCTTTTCACAAGCCATTGCCTTTATATGGCACCAGCGTAATCCAAAAGGATCCCCTGTGACTTCCCAAGGCTGAACATTTACTCTCATATTTCAGGGTATCTATTTCAGGGTCTAATCTTACCTAAAGGACATTATGGCTGATGGTTATGGCACCTTTCTCAGGTGGCAGCATAAGCAAAGCAGAGGCTAAGGATGCTGCAGAAGGGAAGCACAGGGGATGCAGGGGATGATTTGGGGACGGAAGATGGAGTCAGATCTAAGGAAACTGGGCTGCATTGCACTGCAGGTCAGGCTGGTTCTGTTCAGGTTTTCTTTCAGATCTTTATTGCTGTCTGAAGAAACCCACCAAGTTAAAGAAAAACAGAGACAACCCAGGATAAACTAAATCTGACTATGTTAATGCTGTTAAACATCTTGAAGTAGGAGAGGAACTGCTTTTCTCCATCAGACATTTAGTCACAGCCATGCTGGGTGCTCTGTGATAATTGCAAACAGAAATCCAGCTACAGCACAATGTGTGGTTAATTTTACCCATGTAACTTCATGTTGAGGTCTAGCTGCACTCTTTAATGGGGAGACGTGACAACATCTGAAGGAGAGAAACTTGACACAGTTGCTTCTGTGTTCTTGTGGATTTTAATTTAATTTAATTTAATTTTATTTTATTTTACTTTTTTATTTTTTATTTTATTTTATTTTATTTTATTTTATTTTATTTTATTTTATTTTATTTTATTTTATTTTATTTTATTTTATTTTATTTTATTATTTTTCTTATTTCCACTATCTTTATCTGATTGGTGTAACAAGCTTTTGGATATGCTTGTTGCACAAAGATTCAACTTCAGGTTTAGTTTATACTTACTGAGAAGGTGACCTGCAGAGGGGAAGGTTGCAGTCTCACAGCACGTGTAATGCAGTGCTCAGGCTAAGCCTCGATCATGTTGGGAAGCACACAAATTAGAAGACAGCCTGATAGAGAAGGGTATGCATAGGGGACTGAACTACGACTAAAGGGAGCTGGAAACGTGCACGGATATGGAGGCAGCACAAAGCTGGGATCCCAGATCTCGGGAGGAGCAGGTTGAGCATCTCCCTGTGATGTACATCTGCTAACTCAGCACCATCGTTGTCTCGCTGCTACTCCGTTGGCTGAAACGTGGCTTGGTCTCTTAATTGTACTATACTACAGATAAACAAATCAGCCATAGAGAAAATGTTTATGAATATTAGTCACTGACTGGCTGAAGTGTTCAGTTCCTGTTAACACAAAGTGTCAACAAAATTCGTTTTCCATCACTGATTAACTCACATGCTTAAAAATGAAACTCCAATGAAAAATTTAAACTTTTCTTCACATAAAAAGGGTCAAAAATTATCTTTATTGGATACTTATCAGCTTTGCAATTCCAAAAATTACTTGAATATGTAGAACTGCTTTTCTTCCAGTAGCGTGGAGGACTAAGACATTATAGCAGTGGAGGTGAGAGGCTGCAGTACCCGTTTGGGCGTGGGAATGCAGGTGGAGTCTGCTCACAGTTCCTGCCGTGCATTTGAGTTCATATAAAAAAGGTGCTGGGAAAAGTGGATAACCCATCCAGGGAGCAGGGATGTGGACCACAGGACTCCTGTCACCCAGCCGAGTGCGTCCCGAACCAGGAGATAAGTTCAGTGGATAGATTTGCCTTCTGGTTCCTGCCTTTCCTTGTGGTCCTGGCAGGAAAGGGGAACGGGCTCTGGGGCACTTAGATGTAGACCTCTCCTGAGAGCTCATGTCTCCACAGGCTTAGGAGAGTGAGTCATGTAGATTTGCTATTTCGGGGCAAAAATCTCACCATGGAAAACAAAACAGTGTGTTCGAGGGTGCTTAGCTGGTTAATGGCACCCAGTAGCCATTCAGGTGGCAGCTGCCTGGTATCAGCTCCGATGACACCTCATTCCTTTGAAAACATCACCTGCAGGCAACCATATACATTCGTCAGAAGCTTTTAAAATAATTTTGGCCCTCTGCAGCACTGGTCAGCTTATTTTCTGTGTCAACGAACTGCAGCTTAGGATTCCCACTGGATCTCTAAAAACATCTGAGAAACCCTAAGGGACCAGTCCCTCATTTCTCCAGGCAGTGGGCTGGAAGGACCCCCTTGTGGGAGGAAACAAGTTTTCTCTCCTCCACTACAGCTTTATTAGATTCATTTCTGGTTCTGTCAGTCTAAATAAGAAGGCAGCTTCCCTTTGGAGAAGTGTTCAAAGCTTCACATAAAGTGTCTTAATTTTTATCATGTAGTGCTGTACGTGGCAGCTATGAGCTGCAGCATTCACAAAGGCACCACAGTGTGAGAAAGCACAGCGAGGGCTTCCAGAGCATAACATCTGGTGGGGAAGCCTGACGTGATTAGAAAAAGTCTTATGTTATTGCCAGAATCAAATTATCTGAAGGTGTCCTGCTGGTAAGCAGCAAGTACGAGCTGTAGTGAGTCCTAGATTGGCGAGTACAAGGGAGGTAGTATTAGATCTTCAAATCCCTCTTTGTGTTGAGTTTTGTCAATATTCTCATCTAAAACCTAATGCAAAGTGTCTCAAGATACACGCCACTGCTGAAATAAATTTTATTTTTGTTTCCACACATTAACGTTACGTTCCTCAATTTTGGGGAACGTTTCCCATCAGAAGTTTCCCTTAGGAGTATGAAGGGCTTTGCTGGGAAGCAGAAATTGATGTCTCTCTTTGTCCCAGGAGGTGTCTCTTGTTCTTAAAAATAACCTCTTCTAACTGTGGGGAAAGGCATCTTCACAGGACAGAAGTCGAGATAACTGTAGCTGAAAATTAAGCTTGCAGGGAACGTGGAATGGCAGCCTGTGGGGTGATCTTTGCCATCCAGGGGATCAGGCCAGTGTAGGTGGTACCTGCATCCCAGCTGAGATGCCGTAGCTGGCCGTGTGGATGCTCCACTTCTGCTCTTTGTACTCTTCCTTGACAGTCTGGGTGAATTGATTTTCCTTTGCTTTGCAGCAGATAAAATTTAACTCCTAGGTGTCAGCTGAGGAACAGTAACCTCAGCTGCTTCAACTCTAACCGTTAAGGTAGGTGGTCTTATTGTTCCCTATTGCACTATTCATGCAACCATCTAAGAAAATAGAACTGTCATGTTTTGAAGGCATGCCTAAATTTTTAGCATGGGATGGGGCACCTGTTTTAGACAGATTTACTTTATTTTCCCCTTATAAAGACAAGTCAGCCTCCTGCTGGGAATTCACTGCTCTTATCTCCCTCCCCACATCCCGCTATGCAGCCAGGATCACCTAAAACTTATTCTCTTACTGCCAGTCATACCTCTACATGCTACTGCACTGCTACTGTGTTTGCATTAATATGACACCTGGATTCTCATCGGAGGCAGGAGCTTTATTGTAACAGAATCTTTGCAAACATGGTGAAAAAAAATTTAATATTTCCTTTTCATTCTTGAGTCCAAATCTTTTAGATCATTGTAAATTGGACGTTTGTCTCCCTTGGCTGGTAAGGATGACTGCATCCTTTGCAGGTTTTCCTCCAGGGAAATTTATAGTAAGATTTAAATACAAAGTGAATGGTCCCCTTTAAAGTTACATCTGCTGAAGGAATGTGACTTATGAATCCTGTTAGCAGTAATGGCTGCATGAGAATATCAAACACTTAGTCAAATCAAGATTTTGCTGTGATGCATCTTGCACTAAAAGGTTTGCTATAAATTTTGCACTGTGCCAAACATTTTTATATATCTCAAGTATGCGGGCTGTCTTTGATGCTTATAAAAGTTGAGTCTGTTTCACTTTTGTTACTGACCGCTGGAGGAACACCTGCATACGTTTGTGTAGCTGAACAGAATTACAACTCATCTGGATTGCAGTGTCAACAACAGAGAATGCTGCTGCCTGCAGCAAACCCAGGAGATATTAAACTGCAAATAAATCATCCGCCTTGTGTTGGGAAGACCAGTGTTATTTTCATAATTTCTAGTGGCCAGCACAGGAAGTATCTTCTGCATAGAGCAGATGCAGTGGAGAGTAGCAATTTACTTAAAAATTGCCTGTATGAAATATTCATATAAAAATTTGCTTCATGCAGTGAATATTTGAACAATTAAAAGTCTGTTCACTGTCGCTTTCTGGCCTTGGGCTAAGCTAGGGGGCTGGCGTGAGGATGGTGGTGTTTGTAGCCTGCCAGCTGACTGGTATCTACGGGATCATACTGGAACAGATGGGGAGGTCAGCGAGCCTAGAGGACAAAGCAGCAGCTGAGAAGTCCTCTGCATCCAGACATCAAGGAGTTTCTAGCATTTCGGTGTAGCTTACACACCGGAGTGCGCAGGTCTGAGCTCCACCAGGAAGCCTCTGCTGTCCTACTCCACGATGGTAAGGGATGGCTATGGGGACCAAAGAGCCACCAATGCCTGAGCAGTGGCCAAGAAAGGTGACTGTGTGCGCCTGAAGTGATCTGAATAGCAGAGCTCAAACGTGGGCATGGGTCCAAATCTCACAGCAAATATATTCAGAGCCTCGTGCATGAGGATGGGCTGTCACAGGTTCCCAAGTCCCTCTTGAGCAGGGGACATGATACACCCATGGCCGGGGGCAGGCATGTCTTCAGAACACGTATTTGATCACTTTGTCTTGTTTTTAAGCAACATTGGCAATTTTAAATAGACACAAAAAAGAAAACACCAAAAAACCTCACAAAAAAACAGGTTTGGGGATATCTCGGGGATAGAATTTTCCTTCACCAGCAAAATTCAGCCTGTGCAAATTCCTGGAGTTCTTGGTTCTTTGGTGGGTTTATTCTCTTTGAAGAAATGTCTTTGTCTTCATGTCATGCTAATTGCTTCACCAAGGCAGGGAGTTTAGGGCTTCCACAAGGTGTGGGAGCACCAACGTGATCTCAGGGGCTCAGCCGGTCCCTCGGCACCATTCTGAGCGGTGGCACAAGTGTGTGCTGAAGTTGTCCGCTGGCAGGTCTTTTTGGATGTTGCCTCAAACTGCCTCTCTAACGATGAGGCTATTTCACAGTGAATCAGTGAGGTGGCTACTCTTGTGGCTAGACCTAAAAGAGGTTTTAAAACCAAATCTCCAACACAACATTAAAAAATTATGAGGGGAAGCAGAGGGTTGTGATTTCACCTTTTTATTCATTTTTCTAAGCAGGGCCGAAGAGTTCTGTTTCTTTCAGGTTGCCCACTCGAATCCCGCTGAATCGGGACAGAAAATTACTGAACGCATGAGAGGAGTGCAGTAATCATTTGGGGTCAGTGAACTATAGATTGCAATATTCGGCAGACTTATTGCGCTTGCCTGCGAGCCACAGCCGTGTCCCCGCTTTACCTGCCGGCAGCCGTGGGAGAGGAGGGGAAGGCTGCTCTGCGTTTCACTCACTTGGCCTTTTCCATTGTCCCCCCAGAGTCATCAGCCCTTCCTACCTGCTGAAGCTTTTCACGCTGCATTATTGATTATTTTTACTCAAAGGGATCAGGATCATTTTCCCCAGTTGTCAGTTTGGTTCGTGTCACGCTGCTGATTATTGCGACTCACTGAGATGATGAAAATAACTATCCAGATCGTGACGTGTAGAGGTAGAAACCAGGGAAAACCTGACTATCCAAGGCAACTAGTTTTGTTTGACCTGATGTTTGATTTTTTTTTGCTTTTCTGGCTCTGTCTGTGTTGTACGAGGTATTATACTTTTGCTTCCCCAAGGCAACCTACCAATAATTCAGTGACAACTGCCTCTTCTTACTCCTTGGTTTGTAAACCTCTGGATGCTAGACTTGAGTTTTGAGGACCTGGTTTCAAGCACTGGTATACATTTTCTGTATGCCCTTGGGCAGTCGCCATCGCCTCTCGGTATCTTCTGTTTTTGTAAACAGTATCAATGCCCTTTTTGCAGGACCATTTTGCACGTCTCCA
Organism: Ibidorhyncha struthersii; assembly: GCA_013398815.1. Classification (NCBI taxonomy): domain Eukaryota; kingdom Metazoa; phylum Chordata; class Aves; order Charadriiformes; family Charadriidae; genus Ibidorhyncha; species Ibidorhyncha struthersii. The sequence continues at coordinate 314,019 of VZSZ01003998.1, forward strand.
GTGTGCTAGGTATTTTCACAGTCCACTAATCCAATAATGAGAGAGAGGAGAAGTAAAATGGGTAGCTGACCTATGCACAAAGATGAACATATAGCGAAAAAGGGGGATCTTGCTGGAGTGGATTCAAACTCTGCCTCCTCATCGAGGGACACTTGTGTGAGCAGAGGTTCATGCTGCAACGGGCAAGCCCCAGGCTGCCATTCACCATGCTAGACGCAACTCCTAGCTCCCCAAAACCATCATTAGTTGGAAGCGGGCATCTCACCGTTGCTACCGTGACTCAAGCTGTAACAGCGATAGGAACTTTCAAAGAAAACTTTATGGCCGAACTCTGCCAGCCTGCTTATTAATGACATGCAAATTACAGAAGTTCAAACATTTACACTCAATGCTCATAGCTGTTTCTTTGATTGCTAATGATGTTGATTCACAAAGAAAACGCTCTCTAAAATTAAGAGACTATTTTATGTACCACACCAAAAGCAAATGAAAGGAGGTTGCATATAGGATTTTTTGAGTCATGTTAAGCTCTGTCCAAACAGCTCAGGACTCATAAATTAGGTGGAAATAAAATGCGATTTACCGGCAAATGAGCTAGATTTTCATTTCTAAACAGAATTATAATTTAGAGTAAACAATAAACATGCGCATTTAGTTGTGAACGTCTGTCCTGAATTTTACTATGCAGTTGTCACAGATCCATACTATTTATTCACATTACAAGATCAACACAATCATTGTACACTTCCTAAAATGCTCATACCCAGAGCAAGATGTCCACCTATAAACTATATGAAAAACCTTTGCTACCCATCCTTGCAACCAGAGATTTTTTGAGGGCGAAAGACAAGATGTCAGGCCCCTAACATAGAAAAGAACCCTCATAATCAGTTACAAGCAAACCCAAAGTTAAATTCGTTCTGTTGAATTACATTTTCATACAGGCTTTCATCAAATTTTCCAGCAGATGTTTTCTGTTTGTTTTTCTGCTGAGTGTGAAGGTGCTGAGTACTGTTAAAAATAAATACATAAATAAGAATTCTTTTTTCTCATTTGCTTAAATAGGAGCCTAATTCTTTGGGAGAAATCTGATCTTCAGTGCCCTAGCAGGTCTACAACAGTAAAAAAAAATTGCCTGACTGGTTCAGAGTTTGGGCTATGAACATCTCATGACACTGCATAGGGAAATAGTTCATCTGGTTGTGTTCATGTGGTCTCGTCATCTGCTTTCCCATGAGGGCCAAAGAATGAAAATGGATATTGCTAGGGCACCAACCTGTTTTGGAGAAAGCAGAAGTCTGAAACTAGATAGGCTGTGACTTTGAAGTATCCATTTTCCTTTTGTTTACCATAAAGGGAGGACAGGCTGAAAGCTAAAGGAGATGAATCCATACAGAAGCAGTCCCTGGCCTCTTCCAGACATACGTTTTTAGAGGTATGATCCTGTAGAAGCAGCAAACTGCATCACTTGCAGCATTATCTGAGTTCTAACATTTACTCCTGGAGTACAAGGCTCAACATCAGTATAACAATGCAGTCTGACCTTCTAAATAATTCAGGCAATAGAGTTTTTAACCAATAATTCCAGTATTTCCTGTTCATAAAAACGTTATCTGTCCAAAATATGTCATCAGGCTTCGGCTGATCTCTGGTTTACAAGGAATCTGGCTAGTCTGGTGTACTGGGACCTGCATACAAAGATGATGGCCCAATGAATAATTACGAAGAGAAAAAACTTCATTCAGATAAAGTGTGTGAACTTGAAAAAGTACAGAAGAAATATCCGATCTTGAAGCCCAATAAGAAGACTGATCATCAGATCTTGATAGTTCAGCTTGGTTCTGTTTGCCAACCTATTTGAAGTTTGCATTATCAGATAAACAGAGGAAAGAATGCCCAGAGATTTTTCTTTAGAGTCTCTACAAATAATATTCTACAGCTGAAATAAAATGATGACACTTGGGACTATAAGTACTGATGCTATTACTTGAGAAATGCAACTGCATCAATTTTTGCTATGTACAGTATAGAATTTTGCTTGGAAATTTAGGGCCATTTTTGTCTTCATAATGTTGCCTTTGTCTTTTATGACACTGTCAATCTCTTTATAACACTATATTATGCAGTGAAGAGGCTAAAAAACTGCAACAATAAATATTAATAAATGGAAACTGGACCAGGAAAGTTGTCAAGGCAGACAGCCAAGTTATGAAAGATTGTCTGCTTTGACTCTTAGACAATGCTACTGAGAAATGTACTGTATAAACTCTTTTCTGGCTAAATAGTAATCTGAGTGGCTGCTGATAGAAAATACCATTAGGACTGAGTTGATTCTGGGGGTGTTTTATTTTTTTAATAAGAACTTACCTTGACAAATATGAAACAGAGAAATAATACCAGAAATGTAATCAAAGAATGCAGAACAGCATTTCTTCAGTGGTTTTAAGCTGGATTCTCATATATAAACTCCCAAAGGAAGCAAGATTCTCAGGTACCCTCAGTAAGATGCGTGTACTAGTGACAGTCAGCAAGATCCTCCACTGTGTCATAGGAAAGTTGCTGCTGTTGTGGCAAATTGCAGTTTTTCTGCAGTAAAGGAGTAAAAGGTTTCCCTCATTTTGGAGCAATTGGCTTGACATGATGAGATATTGAGGACTTCATCCTTTCGTTCTTCCTGAGATCTGCTCCCCTCCAATGAGATTTTCTTGGCAGAAGCACCCAGTCCAGATTTGTAAGTCAATGTGCCTGTGGCCCTCGGTGCGTGTGGTGAGGTTAGCTGTCAGCCTGCTAAGGATGCACTTGAGGAGCAGAACTATAATGAGCAGGTTGATTTGAACACTTTGGTTCTGTATGCAAAAACTTCTTGGGCTTCCTGGACACTCCTCTGGTTTGATTTAGATTTAATGTTGTTTAATATTTAATGTGGAGTTAGATTTAATGTTGTTTTAAGAGAGTGGAAAAAACTGGGAAAAAATAAATGACGGCTTGTTAGGACAACCTCAAAAAAATCTGCATCTGAAAAATAATAGAATCTAAAAAAAACTGAAAAATCAGTTGTCAGAGATCATTTTAAGTCACTGAGGCTTGGATCCATAAGATGCTATTCATAGATTCAGGAGCTCCGTTAGGTTACGTGTATGTGCAGTATAGGTTTGTTATTACCATTAGTGGAGATCTACACAGCAGAGCTGAGAGGTGGTCCAAAGAGAAGACATCTGCTTTAGGTAGAAATGAATTCCCACTGAGTGCGTTGAGTAATATTCAGTGGATGAGATTCGGTGACCTAGTCATAGGTGTCCAGATCCACTTGAGATGCCTTAAGATATCCAAGGTATCCATCCACTTGTGTCTGGTGGATGTGATCCAGGACCAGAAGGACACCTCCAGACCTCTGGAGGTGCAGGTGGTGGCAGGGAATAAAAAATCCCACGGGGCAGCTCAAATGGACTTAAACACCTGTGTGTGGGCACCTGGACTGTGTGTGAGTCTGGACATCATGTGGTAAAAGGGGAGCTGAGAAACCTCAGGCTTCAAAGACTTGACCATAAAACCACAGGCTTTGGGGACATCTTCTGAGGTGTGTGTTTGCTGGCTCTAATTTGCATTTGCCCAGACACTGATGGATCTGCAAATACCTTTCTGTGTCAGCCTTGCCTTTCATTCTGGGCTGAGGTTCAAGTCTGCATCCTGGGGACAGGGGCAAGATACTAGAACCATTTTGTTAGATCAATATTGACAGACATCTCTGGATCCCTGTAGTAATTCGGGGCAAGACTGCATCCTGGTTCTGTGCAACCACACAGGGCAGGTCTGCCACAGGTTAGACTTAGGGGATAAAGACTGCTTTGTTGATATCTTCTCATTTGACTATGTATTTATGAGTGAGTGGGATGGGCAAATTATGGATTGTGGGGACAAAGGATGCAGTTTACACTGAAGGGGAAAAGCAGTGAGTAAAGTGATGTTTCTAAGGCTCGGTCCCCCACTGGAGCAGGGAAGCTGAATGCTAACTCTTCCCTGGGAAGGGTGGAAGGAGATTGTATCCAACGACACAACCCAGCATTTGTGAACAAGTACAGGTGACCTTCACTGCCCTCTTTCCTGACATTGTTAACACTTTTACACATGTGTGTTTATTAGCTTTGAAAAACAGAGGCTACTAATATCTAATAGAAAATATGTGGCAGGAAAATGGTAGCAAGACACATGCTTTAAAAATTGTGCTGAGAAGTTCTAACTTCATTGTACTTTTAAAATAATTTTTCCTGTCATCTGCCTACACCAGTGCTACAAGTAGGACATAGCCGCAACATTGCACCTCCAAGACACAGATTTTGTATTGCGTCGGTGTTAGCCACTAATAGGATTTCAGTACAAAGCACTTTAATCCATTGCTAAGTAAGTGACAGTGTAGTAATATGGTTTGAGGAAAGGACACGGCTAACATGCTACTTCTGCTCTTCAAAGACTTAGTTTTATAATCCTCTGCAAAAGTCTTTGTTCAGGTTTTTGGAAGTATTTTGTAACTGCCCACGCATGCCTTTAAATATTGTCTCAAGCCATACCAATGTATTTGCTGCAAAATTCAGTCTATTATTAGTTATGCTTTCAGTCTCTGAATCACCATATAATGGTATGTTGTGTTGGAGCTGTAACTATTAACTTTAATATTTCAGTAAGCTAATTGCTAATGCAGTTTTAAGAACCAGTAAAGTTGTCACCAGCAGATCAGTAATTTTATTATCACTGCTAGATAAGGCTTCTGAGCTTGAATATGACATCTGGTCATGTATAGTGTGTCAGCCTCGTATCTGAGTTAGGGGTAATGGATACTTCCGGTCTCATTCTAACCTCACAAGTGCTCGTGCAGGGATGTGGCATGTTGTCTGCTGATCATGCTGGTGCTTGTGAACTGGTGGATTTTTCTGTATTTAAAGCCATGCGTACTTGTGCAGTTGAGTTCTATTGTGGTTGAGGACTTAACACTTTCCTCGCCCTGATCTTATAGTGGGTCATTCAAGCTGGATCAGTTTAATCCTTTCCCATACACAGTAAATCAGACTTTAGCTGTTTGGAACACTTGGTTGGGATTCACCTGAGAAATTGCAGTGCTTATAGGATATAAATCTAAGTGAGCCGAGGATCCCTTTATAATAGAAATAGAATTATTCAAATACAGACTCTTGTCAGTGCAGCCTACCTTTGGCTGGATGAGTTGTACCCTAAACTCCGTGGATTAGACTTCAAATGCGATGATGGGAGTCAGACAATTTGTTCAGATGCTCAGACCTACGCTGTGGATGTATAATCTTAGGTGACATAGATCCTGCCATTGATAGGATTACCCGACTGGAATCTCTTTCTCTTAACTCATTAAAACTGCACATTATGACAGCACTGCTCAATATAGCAGCCCCTGTGTTCTGTTGAAAGAGGTCCTGAACCTTTCCGTCTTTCCATAATGGTATCCATATGACCTGTCTAGATGCCAAAGTCTCAACCTAAAGAAGACTTTGAATTCTGCCCAAAAGCATATTCAAAATGGAGGTCTTGCACAGTACTGCTGAAGGGGATGATGCTCAGCATCCTTACTGCAGCCCAGTGAGACTGATTCAAGTGTCTCAGGCATGGTGAATCAAAGCTGGGAAACAGATCTGGAGAAGCCGCTTTGTTGAGGTGTTGCCTTAATTTTCTGATCTGTGTGAACTGTTAAGCTGTGAGGAAAGTGTGTATGGCAAACGGGCAAAGAATCTGATCTCACCATATGAAAAATGCATGTGCTATGGCAGGCTGGAATTACGCCTGGTTTATTGCCCTGCCTCCAACACCATGGGAGATGGGGATATGCTGCACTGAATAAAACACAGCTTCATCTTGTCCCTTGTTCAGAGACCCTGGCAGAGCCACTAAGTGCATGATGATGAACATCTCTTCTAATGCTCACAGCTGTGCCTTTGCATGGCCAGATCATGGACTGCCAACGCTTGCTCCTTTTCTTCAGTGTAAATAATGAACTATCAAGGCTGCTGCTTTCACAAATGATTTAGAAACCTTATTCCCTGGATACTCAAAGAAAATGGGGCTGTTAAACTACTGTATAGCTCAGGAAAATGTTGTCCCTTTAACATTAGTGGGTTGTATTAAGTAAATATCCTGGAGGTGTTAGCTTTACAGCCCACGGGACCTTGGCTTCTAAATGCCTTTGTGAGTCCATTGAGACGGGCTTTGTAGGAAGAGTTAATATCTTCTACTAAAGCAAATGATATCTGAGGAAAAGAAAAGAGGTTTGGGGGCATATAAACCGTTCTTTAGGTCATCTGTATTGTGTGTCTAGACCTTAGTTTCAAAGTGATGTACGAGCCCTTCAAAATGTCACTCAGTGAAAAGATTTACGATGTCTGATTTCTTTCTCCCCCTCCCCTTTTTAGTGCTGGTGTAAATCAGAAGTGGTTCAGTGGAGCTAGACTGTGTCAAACTGTCCAAGAGATGTGGGCTATACAGTATATTACTGGTACTTGCTTGGGGAAAGGCAGTAACTCTTACCTTTTCAGCACATCTTGAAAGCTGTTGGACAACTCTTAGCTCCCTGTCATCTTCTTTTCTCTAGTGGTCTCAAAATAGAGAAAAGTCGATAACTCTGGCAGAAAAAAAGTCCAGTCCTTTGACTGGAAGATGGAAGCTAAAACATTTCTTTAAAAATACTGCACACTGCTAAATAAGGCCATGGCTATTTTTACCAATTGCTGGGTTTTTTGAAGCTTAATTGTCTTCATTCTGCTCATACAAATCAAAATTATACTTGTTGGCAGGATGGACCTAAAATAACATCTATTTTCTGTACTGAGAGCTGCGAAAGATTTAGACGAACCAACTTTTTTGTCTTTTTTTTTTTCCCTTTCCTTTTTTTCCTCCTTAAAGCAATTATAGATATGTTCTGTGACCTGCCCTTATCTTTCACTGGCTTGTCTGCATACTGCAAGGCTTGTCACAGGCTGTGCGGGTCCCTCTGCTAGCCATGCATGCAAAGGCTGCAAGGGTAAATGCAAGCTCTGATCCTGTCTTGTTGCCAGGGAACAGTGACGAAGAAGTTCCTGAGCTAAACTCAAATTTAGGAACCGTCTTTGCAAGGAGCTGCTTAGGTGACCTTGGGCAAGCAATTTGTGTGGGGTGAGATTCCTCTCTTCCAGTGTCAGGCTCTCAGTAGTTAAGACTCCCGACTTCAGTGTGATGGAGGACTCTGCCTATGGATGGGGAGAGCAAGAGAAGGAGACTGGTCTCCTATTTTAGACGTTTGCCTGAAAATGGGACATACCTCCCACTGGGGACATCTGCTTCTCTCCAACTACAGCGTGAGCCCAGATGGCTACCTTAGACCGACACTTGACGTCTGGACTTCCGTAGGACTGCGGAACTGTTTGAACTCTGTATTAATCCCTGTCTGACACAGATATAATCTCTGAAGTCTCCACAGTTGTCACAAAGGTTTCTCTCTGTGTTTGGTGTTATGTGACATGTAGCTGCAACGTCAGCAAGATGGGGGTTTTGCACATCCTTAGATTTCTGAGGGTTGTTGGAGGTCAGCTTTGAAGGGCTGAAGAATTCCGCCCTCTTCCTCACTACTTCTGAAGCCTGAGTTATGCTGTTCAAAGTACTTCACAGTCACAGTTGGTCCTTATCTCCAAGAATTGTTGACCTGACCTACTCTCTGAGGATCCTTTTCTTTGAAGGTGGCAAGAAGAGAACTTTATCCAGCAGCAGTGATGGGGTGTTAGTGGATGGCTCATGGCACCCATCACCCAGTAGTGTTTGGAGGCACATAAATCAAGATAAGTAACAACGAACACATGACCGGTCTGTGGCAGAAACTTTATTCTGGAATAAACACGGTGAAAATCTGCCTTGAGGAGCCTGGAATGTGGGACCTGCAGCTAGAATAACTTCTTTCCAAAATCATTTGCTCCTGGTGGAATAACTCTGTAGCTGTAAGCTACATTTACAGCATGTAAACATGCGCATCTTCATCTAAAGGATTTAATGTGTCCTCTTTCTTCAGTGGTGAAGGCGATTGGATACATTTGGGGTAAGAAAGTTCACAACTTTTGATCTCAGATTTCAGATCAAGCAAGTTTCCCCCAGTAGGAGGAGAATTAAGAGACTTCTTTCCTTATAGACGTTTCATTTCAAATTCTCTTCTATTCGATTTAAACCCTTTTCATTCCACCAAAGGGGAAATGCTTTTCTGGTCTCTTCTTATGAACTAAAACTGAAAGATTTCTTCTGTCGATGCTTTGACAGTATTCTGAAGCATCTACCTTAGCTTTGATCTCCTTCTCTCCTCTCCCTATTAATTTTTAACACTTGTTAAAAGATTTGTTCTATTTGTGAGTTGTGAGAAGGTGTCTTAATTTATAGACAGCTTGAGTACATCTTGCTGTAATTTCAAAGTGTAATTTTTTCCCCTTCAAGAATTTAATTCACGTCCTCAGCTACCATACAGCAGCATAACTAGTTTGAATCTTATGAAACTCTCTTGATATACACCTGACAAGGCTTATGGCCTTGTTAGTTACAAAATTTAGAGCTGATTTCTCACCAAGACCTTCAGACCTGAAAGAGTTCTCTGTCAACTACAGCAAAAAATCTTGGTTTTCATTAGAGGAGAAAAAAAAAAAAAACAGTTTTGTTTATCAGGAACTGGGATTGCAGGAAATACCAAAGTTATTCATAGTCAAACACACAAATGAGAATTTTTATCCAGAAAGTATATGAAAACAAAATTCTGGAAAACAACAAAGTTTCCTGCCAGCCTTTCAAATATTGTGCTTTTGAAACATAAGTGTTTCTCCCCTACTACCTCTTTTCTTCATACTGAGAGTGTACAAGCTTGCCTGGGATACTAGTAGTAAACAGGAAAATTAAATGAATTCACAGCCCAGGTTTGACTGTGACCTATGGGAAAGATTAAGAGTATTAGTTGTGGCATTCCCTGGGAGAGTCCTGATTTTGTTTTTATCTCTTTCTGTACATAAAATGACCAGATTTTTGTCTCATGTCCCTACCCTTCAGTAAAGATCAGAAATTTGGTGTTTTTTCATGTTTTTCAGCTGGAAAACTCTGGAAATCACAGGACAACACACAGGATTTTTTGACCATCTTAACTGCAATAAAGCCAAGACAGGGCTAAAGGGGTAAATAGAATGCAGTTTCAGGCTGTTGTCTGAAGGGTAGTGTGCTGCAGTTTTAGTGCCAAAGCAAGCTACTTTCACTGCAGAAAATACTTTTTGATCTGTGCGATGCACAAAATGTCTCTAAGGTTCATCAGCTCAATGAAGGGCCGTGCTGCCGCTGCAATACCTTCTTGTAAAGCAGCGAGGATGAAATACGCGGGCCATGGTCCAAGCAACTCTACGTGAAATCCCGTGGGAGGAGGATCAGGGCCCCTCTGAGAGGGTCTGGACTGGCTCTGTGCTGCCGATATTCTCCTGCAATCTGCTGGCCTCTCTCAAAGGGGAAATTGGCATTTACGGGTAACCTTTGACATGAGGTGCATTCCCTGGGCAGTGGGTGCAGGTTAAAACAGCAGGAGCAGACTCTGTCATCCTGCCATGTGCTACCTAATAAATGGCAGATCAGAGAGTGCTTTAAAGGTGCTTTTCAGCTGTAAAATTCACATTGAGACTTCACCTGTTCCCCTGGTTTCTTCTGCCCTCCCTCCCATTTTCTTTTCTCTCTCTTTCTCTCTCTTTTTTTTTTTTTTTTTTATTTTTTTTCTGTGGTCTGTGATATTTGATATCAAAGAGCTTTGGTTGAAATGAAGCTTTCATTCACACCCTCAGCCTTGGCTTTTTTCCTCCCCAAACCGAGGACACTGAATGCCCAAGTCCCGCTCTGGGGCCACGGCACTTGCTGGTGTTTTGTTACTAGAGCATCCCAAATGCACGATTTGCCTATCCAGGGCTCTGCTTGTTTTTGTCCATCTCCAGAGGCTGAGCTGTCTGGCAGCCCATTAACCCCCTCCATCCACTGCAAGGCTCTGACGGGTTCAGTGTCGGTGAAAAGAAAGAGCTTTAAGTACCCCAACACAGTGCCTCAACTCTTTCCCTTGTTTGGCATGTTGGAACCTTCTTTTTGGGGGCAGGAACCCTCTATCAGCATCTGTTCATGAAAGGGGGCACGGAGATCTAGTTGTGTTGCTCTCTGTGCTAATCTGGGTTGCAAATTAATTCCTCCGGAGCATGCTACAAGTGTTCATGCAAATACCAATGCAATACACTTGCTATTGCTTCATAGGACTCTGCAGCCACCTCTCTTTTCTACTCAACAGATAGAGGCACAGGAGAGCCTGGATCTAGAGAAAGAAGCCTTCCACATGTTTCACTGACTTCCCCTCCTTCCTTCCTGGGGCGTATTTTTGCAGTTTGTGTTGGATACTCTTTAGTGGCACCAAGGATTTTTGTGTGAACCTTTTAGTTTGAAGCCCCAGATACAGTCCCCTCCAATCTACCATTTACCTACAAAAGCATAAAGTTTCTTCCCTCTTCTGCTCAAAGCTTTGTGTGTCTCTGCTTTTGCTCTCTTCTTTTGTAAGTCCTTTCTAAATTTTGTCTTCTCTGTTCTTTTGCTCTGCATGATGCATTTCTGCTGCTTCATGGAGTGGGGGGAGAAAACATAACAACTGCTTCTCCCACATCCACATCCTTGTTGGTCTGGTCTCAGTACAGCTGTTGAAGTTAAGTGCTTTGCTAATTGCAATTTAGACTTACAAAGGATCTTGACAAGAAAAGTACATAAAGACTGAAGTAGACATATTTCATAAAACTACAGTTTTCATAGAAAGAAAATCTTCATGTATCCTGGAATTTATTCATTTTTAATGGATCCATTTTCCAAAACTTCCCATTTAAGAGCATAAAACTTTTTGTTCTTCTCATACTAAGCACACTAATGCTCCAAGGAAATCACAATGATTATGCATTGTTGCAGTGAGCACATGTACACTTATTGGCATTTGCTAATTAAATTTGTTCAAACAAGCAAGGCATACCCTGAAGAAGGTGTAGAGTAAATGTGGACTTGAGAGGAAGGGAGTGTTGGGAGGGAATAATAGTCAGAAATATGATAATTATTTGTTTCTTGTGATCTATTTAAAAGGCAACAAAAAAAAATGCAGAAGGCTTTGAAATGCAAAATGTTCCTGTATCAATGGCCTAAGGTCTGCCCTAAACAAGAAGGAGAATCCCAGCTTTACGTATCCTGAAAAGCTAAAACCACAGGATGTCTGAATTTCAGCCTGGGTGCAAATGTAAGATATATATTGACAAAAGCAAGCTGAATCAGTTTATATCATCTTTCACAATGAGCACCAGTAGGAAAGAGCCTGTTTCCTGTGATGTTATTATTGATCAGGAATTTCATATCAAAGCAGTTTATAGTAAAGCTGTAAAGGTCAAAACCTGTTTTTCTTCCTTGTTCAAGAAACAGGCAGTTTTGACTGCATTCATTGTCTTTAAATATATCTTTTAAAAAAATTTAAAAGTGGTGAAAAATCCCTTTTCAGTGTTTCCGTAAGAGATGAAAAATTCTTTGTCAGGTATGACACTCAACTAGGGGACATGCAATAGCGCTTGCAGATGCACAATCCTTCTTCATCTTACTTTCAGGTGTTGCATCTTTTCCTTCTCTTCTCTTCTTTTGCTCTTCTTACTTAGATATTAGCCTCCGAGTCGCCATCAGGCTCAGCTGGAAGCGCACGTTCCTTTCTCCCCACATTGAAGGACTGTAGGCTGTAGTCCTGTGGCATCACCTCAGCAAGTCTGGGTTCAGCTCAATACCTTCACCTCCTTTTTTTGAGGGGCAGCAGGCAGTCTGTCAACCCTCACAAAGCAAAGTTCCACTCATTAACAAAGAAATTTCATAGAAAGTATATTTTAAAATGATAACGCCCTTATCTAAATTGCTGTCTTAACAAGGTGTCACTCATGCTGCACCAGAGCCGTTGTGTGTTTGGCAGTTCTTGGAGAAGTCTCAGCCTTTCTTTTCTGTCCAGTCTTAGTTGTCTCCACCCGAACTAGCTGCTCTGGCCTCCCTTTACAGACAGCACAGAGAAATAGGTAGCTTTGGAGTGTGAGTCAGCCATTTTATGTGTCTTTTTAGGATGAAATTAATTTGAAGTCGTATTTCTAACTAAAAGGGAAGCTAAATAACAGTCATTTACGTGTGGGAGTGAGTGGTCTGATGGATATCATGCAAGTTGTTCTTTATCTCCCTACCATCTAGGATATGTCCAATATAGTTCAATATGTAATTTCTCTTGCTGTAGGCACTGACGTTTGGTGCTTTTTCAAGTCTCTTGTTACCTCCTGTCAATATGGAGAGTCAATATTATTTATGTCCCAGAGCAATATTTCCTGTGTGAAAAAATCTCTATCTTAGGCTATGAAGACTGCTCTCTCTAAACTAGGACAAAAGACACGTCAATTTTAACACTAACATATTGTTGGAACATTCCCTACATCTCTAACATTACCACAGTTTACTGGCCTTATCTGAGTACTTCAGGTTCATGAAATTGCTGCCACACCCTGTATAAACCGGCCTTTGCCCACTCGAAAGATGCAAAACCCACCAGTTAGTATCAACAGTGAGAACAATTTTTCTTGACAGACAACTGTGCTTCCTAATTTGAGGCTACTGAGGTTTCAAACTGGTGTTCAAAATGAGACAATACAAAACTGGGAGGTGTGGTTGATACCCCAGATGGGTTGTGCTGCCATTTAGAGGGAGCTCAGCAGCTTGGAGAGATGGGCTGATGGGAACATCATGACGCTTAGCCAAGTGAAATGCAAAGAAGTCCTGCACATGGGGAAGAATAACCCTATGTGCCAGTACAAGTTACAGCCAACCAGCTGGAAAGCAGCTGGACAGAAAAGGAGGATCCTGGTGGACACCAAGATGACCATGCACCAGCAGCGTACTCTTGCAGCAAAGCAGGCCAGCAGCCTCCTGGGCTGCATAAGGCAGAGTTGGCAGCAGGTCAAGGGAGGTGATGCCCTCTGCTCAGCACTGGGGAGGCTCATCGGGGGTGCTGTGCCCAGTTCTGGGCTCCCCAATACAAGAGAGACGTGGACATGCTGGAGACAGTCCAGCAAAGGGCCACGAAGATGATGCAGGGACTGGAGCATCTGTCATACAAGGAGAGGCTGAGGGAGATGGGACTATTCAGCCTTGAGAAGAGAAGGCTCAGGGGGGTCCTATCAGTACGTGTAAACACCTGAGGGACTATAGAAGAGGGAGCCAGGGTCTTCTCCATGGTTCCCAGTGAGAGGACAAGGCAACAGGCACAAACACAGGAAATTCTGTTTAGGTATAAAAGAAGACTTTGTTGCTGTGAAGGTGGCTGAGCGCTGGCACAGGTTGCCCAGAGAGGTTGTGGAGACTCCATTCTTGGAGATATTCAAAACCCAACAGGACATGGCCCTGAACAACCTGCTGTAGGTAACCCTCCTTTGAGCAGTGCGCTGGACAAGATGGTCTTCAGAGGTGCCTTCCCATCTCAAGCATCCTGTGATGTGATGAGCAAAGCTCAAGGTGACATGTTGAGGCCAACCAAACCTGTGCTTCAGATGCAGAGTGTAAGTCCTGCCTTTGGCAGCCTGCTGAGACCATATGATGATACTGTGCTCCCCTTTCGAGAGCATCCTTCTGGGGCTTGCAGTGGCAGTTCTGCCACTCTGAGGTGGAGGACATGAATTCAGGTGATCTAACTCCTTCTGGGCCTCCAGCTGTGGGCAAAATTCTCAATGCATGTCAAATGTGACACACCTGTGTTCAGGATCAAGTTTTGCAGGCTGCAGATGCCTTTGCTGCAGCAAAAGACTGAATGGAATACTTTTTCCATTGGCCTAAAAATAATAGGTTTTGAGAATCCCTTTGGAAGTATGTTTAATGCAACTATTGCCTAGAAAAAACAGGATTTCACCATGTGGCATAGGCTGATTTATACCTTCCACAAAGCACTGTGCTACCTGTAGCTTACTTCATTGTTTTAACTCCTCTGCAACACGCCTTCAGACGGTCCTCCTGTATGTGCACTGCATAGCAAATCAGTCTATACAAAGCTTTACATTTCCATAGGGACAGAGGCTGTAGACATTCTGATGCATAAAATAATGCAGACTTAAACCTCTCTCTCCACATATTAGATACTCTCCATTTATTCACTAGAGCCCAGAGTGCAGCAGGTAGTACAGGGAGAACTCCAGCAATTCTCATTGCCATATTATTTTATGAAGATTAATGAACAGAGAAGTGAACGGAAGAGCTCAGCAATCTGTTAAAGCAGGGTGTTCCGGCCTGTTTGTAACAAGCAAATAGGTCTGGGGACAAAGTGATACAGATGAGAGGCGTTAAGATACGCTCACTGATTTCAGAGATCTGCAAACAAAAATTCTGCACTGTGATCTGTCATTCATTTTGATTATGGATTACAACCAGCAGTGGAAGACATCTTTGGAGGGTACTGAGAGGAACTGTTTATTTTACTGAGAGAGAAATGCAGACTCTGTGGAATGAAATAAGCTGTTTCATTTTAAACATGGAGTTAGTAGAGGAGAGAAATCTTTTGGAAGCTTCAAGGTTGTTTTCTTTTAAAATTCTAATTTTTTGCAAGCATCTTTAATTTCAAAAGATTGAAACTATGTGAAATGAGCTCTTTTAAAAAAAATGTAAATATTTCTTCATGCTGCAAACCAAACTGCTTGCTATAACATTTGCAAGACTAATAGCTGACATTTTTGGAAAGTTCAAAAGGTTGCAATTAAAATAAAGCATTTAGTGTCTCTGACGTTAAATATTTCTTGCTTAGCTGTTTTCAAGATCTGTGCTTAATAGTTAACAGAACCAAGTTATAGGTACATATGCTGGAATAATGCCATACCTGCTTAAATGTGAAGTCCGTGGGGTTTTGCGGATCAGTGGTTACCATTGCAGGAGGCAGTGCTGGAGCTGGGCAAATGGGCCTTCACCCTCATCTCCCCAACTTCCTTCAGCCTCCCCTTCATCTTGCTAGCTTCCAGCCCTGATGGAAACCTGTGGTGACACTATCCATATACAAACCCCAGGTCAGCTCTCGCGGGTACCGGGGCAGGGGGCTCTCACTAGCCGAATGCTCTCCATGTCTGATGAACTCATCAGCAGACACAGTGGAGTCACACAGTGGAGTGGTGTGGACAGCAAGAAGTCCCGTTAGAGTCAACAGCCAGGCATGGGCAGTAAAAGGCTGCACCATATAAATGAAAGGAAACTATTTCTTCACCCCAGGTGTAGGCTAGGAATGGGTAGTGCAGTCTCTTCTTTAAAGACTACTCTATAGCAGAAGGAATGAGACCCCCACCATGTGCATACACAAGGCAATTTGTTCCTTTCATTAGATGGTGATCTTATTTTGGGTAGAATCCCATTCTGAATTCCAAATGATTTAATTCATTAGTTCAGAGAGGGAAGGCATATCAAGTGATGCCTGGGAATGTGAAGGTTTCTTGTCTTTTAACATCATCCTATAGACAATTTCAAAGGACACACAGCAGTATCTGTATCTTCTCTCACTAGTGAATAGATGTCCCTTTCTTGTGAATTTATCAGACGGGTTTTGTTCTCCATCTTTCAGATGAGGACACGGCATTACGGCTACTGTGGGCCAACGTCAGCTTATATGCTGCTTTTCAGCGATGTGCTACAGCTATAACTGACTATTTTCTGCTTCCCTTTTTCTGCACAGTGAGCAGTTATTTCGACAGCTATCTGATGTTTTTATCATTCTGTTCATAATGTTCATAGTAGAAATTGCAGACAAATTCAGACATACATGGCTTATGACTGTTATAGACACTTGCTTTCAAAAAACACCTCTTGAAATAGAATCATTTATATGGTCAAAGATACATTAATTTCATGAGGTGGATGATGGAAATCTTCCTTTATGGCACTTTAGTTCAATGGCACAAATATATAGACTAATATATTTGTGTATGTGTAGATGCTTATTTCAAAATGAAGAATTTTTACTGCCAACTGTACCAAAGCGATAAGTTAAGGTTGTAAAATAGGGAATAATTCCCATGTAATTAATTTTTCATTGTCTGTATGTGCATATATGTGTTTTATTACCTCTTCAGTAGGTAGAATGAAAAACATACATAGTTTTACCTATGGGCAATTCAACACAGTAATGAGAATTTCAGGTATGAAAATGCATCTCTCTTCTTCTCACTCCCTGTCATACAAATGGGAACTGACTCCTTCTGAGCTGTCGACCCAACATTGGTTCTTCACGAGGGGAAAATGAAAACCAGCGTCTTTGCAATTATTTCTGTATTGTTACGTGTGTTGAATGAGGTAGCCTTGGCAGACAAAAATCAAAGCACCTGTTTACACCTGTTTGAACACTGGACTCCTCTAGATTCAAGCATCTCTTTGTATTTGTTGATATATATGCTATATGATGATATATAAATATATTTTTTATTCCTTTGAGTTCACACTGGATGATATATTTCTGGTTTTTATACCTGTAGCAAGTAATAAAAGGAGGGAACTGTGAATATCTGAGTTACTTATTGAAGGGAAGTGTTGTTCTGATCCATTTTATAAGAGATGTATCGAAATAAGGTCACAGCAGGCTTGAGTGACCTATGGGAGTCCCTGTAGATTGGACTGTCTTTGCTGACTGCTTTGAACTCATACTTTATTGATTTGAATGCCATCTTCAGGTTTAAAAGTCTTCAGAAGACAATTTAACTTCTTCAATAATATTTTTGTGTGGAGAGCAATGCTTAGTTTCACAGAGGAATCATTTTGCAGAGAGAGATGGCAAATGTTAACCTTTAAAAGCATAATGATTTATTCCCCGAATTCATTGCAGACTTCTACTGATTAGTATCAGGGACTGATGGAGCTGTTATATTCATAGGTTATTGCTGTTACTGGATACACGGATGTTTCTGACACATACCCTTGGGAACTGGGCACAAAGATAAGTTTGGCAGAGGTATATTATAGAACTGCCCACACATGGCCATTCCTACCTTTCTCTGCTGTGTCTGGTACCAAGCACGCTAGGTACAGTAGGTTTGCGGTATGATCGATGATTGATCTTAACAAGCAAAGCGGTTCCAGTTTCCTTTGTTACTCTCTTCTTTTGCCAAAGAAAAGAAAATAGTGCTGTATCTACTGTAAAATAGCTCAACGTGGTTTTCAGGTATAGCTTCCCAGAGAAATTATATACATTTCTTGGTGTCTTTAGCTGTTGCTTATAAGAAATCTTTGAAATAGATTTAACATCACTGTAGCATCTGTCTCCCCCTGAAATTCTCCATGCCGTGCTGCAGACCTCAGATGCAGCGTTGCGTGTTCCCCAGGCGAACGGGGCTGATTCCAAACCCTGATCATGTTCCCATTTGCACTTGTAAGGGGTGCCAGTTCATCTATCAATCACCCCCTGCCACCTTGTCTCTCTTCAGAAGTCAAGCCTTTGATACCTTCTTCCAAGTAAGCCCATGGGAACTCTGAAAACCCTTCTTTGAGTATGCCCAAAGGATACTTGAGATTTTTTTATTGCGCTAACAGATGATCATATATACCTTAGACAGATTACTGACTCTGATCTGCCATTCTCCATTTTCATATGACCTTTTCAAGAAAAATCAGGACGTCAGGAACTCTAATGATAATAGCTAGGGGTCTTCCAGCAAGTGGGCACAACGTAATAAGCTATTAGGTAAAGTACTTATTGCAATAACTTTTATCTGGTCAGTGACAATGATTTAAATGGTTTCTTCTCTCCTCATCATATTTCTCCATTTTGGATGCCCTAAATCAAGAGAACAAGTTCATTAGAGAAAAATGAGGCAGAAATCCAGGCTCCTTCAACTATGAATAAAGTCTGCTTAGTAAATTGGAGCGGCAGGAGGAAGAGAATTCCAATTTGATTTGCAAATTGACTCTCTTCCACTCCCATTTGCAGAAATAAGGCCCATATGCCCAGTAAGCAATTGCTGCTCAAGGTAAAGCTCTGCACCACAGAGGGTTTCTTGGCAGCAAATGAAAGGAGCATTGCCACTCTGTTACGTATGCCAGCTCTAATAAATCTGTGGATTAGTTTCCTGACTGCCACAATTGAGCCAACTCAAAACCATATGGTTCTCCTTTCTTAAACATTGCCATTCAAAAGGAGCACGACCGCCTCCCTTCCAGACTGATTTTTGTTCTGAAGAGGGCTCTGCAATAATAAGGAATCATAAATATAGGAGAAGTCTGTGACTTTATTTATCCCCGTTGCCTAGTCCAGCTGATGGTATGAGATCAGAATTGCATTTTATTGGCCTTCTTGCAATTTCCTTCTGTTTACAGTCTGCCCTCTGGTTCTCTTTATGAGTTGCAGTGTGGCACAGCATGTTCATCTGGCTTATTTATTTGCAAAGAAGAGTCCCTGGGATGTATTCTGAATCATACTTGCTATAATCCTAGAGAGTCTTAAGAAGCAGTTTAGAGGTTCTTGGGCTGAAAATGAGATTTTGGTTCAGGGATAGATTATTTATTCTATTTTTCCCAAGTCTCAGACATACACTCCTACCCATTAAGCACTAATCTCCTTCTGTAAATGTGCTGGGGCCTGACCCAGCTCCTATTCTCTTACAGATAGCTCTCACTTCTGCAAATAGTCTTCATCAGCTGATGGGACAACCCCCTTGTGTGAGCGAGATATATAAGAAAAAGCCGGAGGAAAAGACTGAGTTCAGTGAGGGATGCTTAACCTGTTCATCTGCAAGGCAAGGTATATCGTCCCTCTTGAAATCAATCCTTAAAGTCTTTTCTAAATTATTATACTAAACTGAAGGGTCCCATTGTCACGTGTGAGTGGATGCAACTTGGATGGTTGGTGGGGCTTCTACGTTGGCAGGGCCTTTTGTCAGGAGGTGTGAGCTTCCCATTGGGACACGTAAACAGAAGATATATTCACTCTTGAACTACCATAGTTTAAAACCTTTTCTGTTAATGCTAGTAGAAGTGACAATTCAAGAAACAGAAAAAAAATCTGTATTTAGTCCTAGTTCTGTAGCAGTTTAACTTTTTTTGGGTAGGTTTTTACCTACTTTAGTTCAGGTTTGGGGTTTTTTTTTCCTTCTCCTTTTTTTTTTTAGGTAAGAAAAGCTTAACCTAAATCTTGATACCAAGAAATCTCCAGACTGAATACAGCTATAAAGGAAAGTTACTTACTCTCTTTTCCAGATTCCGGCATTTGAAATAAAACCTCTTTATAGCAACGTAAGTGTCTCCACATTGGAGGGCTTGTACACTTTGACCTAAATCAATACCATTAAAGGAGTTCAGGGCTTTTATGGAGACAAAAGCATTCTTTAAAGGGGCAGCAACAGATTTCATTAAACTTGCTGTGTTTTCACCAGGTAATCACTGTATGAACCATTTTCTGTTTTGCCTGGGTTGCATCTCTCCTCTCATCTCTCACTTTGTTGTTGTTGATTTCTGCTGATCCAGATGCACCACTCTAAAGAATGCTTTCTGTCCTTAATAGACTAGGGGAATAACTGTAGATTTATTTTTTTTTCCCTTCTCTCATCTATGGTTTTGTATATGCGATAAGTAATGAGTTGCCCTCTTTCCAAGCAGTGTAATAAAGTCTGAGGAGTCTTAGAAGGTGAAAGGGAAAAAGACACCCCAGCTTTGATTCTCCTGGCAGGCAGCTTTACTCATTCAGAGACTAAGCTCAGTACCCAAATCCTCCTTCTGTTATACAGTAGGTTTGTATGTCTCCAAAGCACTCAGTCTAAAATACAGGTTTTTTTCCAGCAAGAATTAGCTTTTTCCTCCTGTTGTCTAATACCATCTGATGAACTTGAGACCTAGACTCACCAGAAGATTACCTTCAGCTGTACAGTTGTTTGCATTTCTGTGTTTTGTCACTGGACTCACAGTTTTGGACAGCGCTACAAAATCAGTGACATGTTATCTGAGGATCCTGCTGGCAAAGGGATGATCTTGTGCTGAGGATGCTGGGATGGGGCTCGTAGGAATTCCTCGTTCTGCCACTGGATGTCTGCGTGGTCTTTGTCGAATTTACATCAGCTGTTTCCTTTTTCTCAGCATTTGTTAGTATTAATTGAATTTTTTCTGCTTATATTGTAAGACTATTGGAGAAACAATTGCTTACTCCTCTGTGAGTACCTTGTACACAGAAGTCTCAGCTGTGTCTTCTGCATGCTACAAAATACACAGATTCAGATCTGCCTTTACTGTTTCCCTAAAATGCCTTTGTTGCTTATAGCTAGAGCTCCCAGCAAATCATTAAACTAGAAGGACTGAACCTGAAGGCCAAGATGCCCTGAACTTCTGTGTCTTTGGACACCCTAAAAGGGAAAAAAGCCCACAAATAAGGGGAGCTTTGATGAACTGAAATAACAACAGAAAAAGCTGAGCATTTTAGTGGGAGACAACAGAGACAAAGTGGGAGAGACTGATGAAATTGCTCTGGAAAAAGACTGGAAGTCTAGCCTTACTGGGTGGCCTTGCCAGCTCTGTGGTCCCAGTGAGGTCTCACCCTCCCTCCAGGAGCAAACCTGGGGCATAAGTAGGAATCATCTGAGCCCCAAACTCAATTTTGCAGACTGTTCAATTTCCGTTGTCCTCGGTTCCTCTCCAGGTGCAGGGGAAGTAGCGAGACAAGCAACATGCGTAGCTCATGGATGCGGTTGAGCGCAAATTGCTCCTATAAAATGGAGCATCCCTCTGCAAACCTGACTCCTCCAGAGTCCTCTCCTGCAAAGCTAATGCAACATGTTACTTGGTTAATTCAGACAGCAGGGTCTCAACCCTCCCCCATTATGCACATCAGAGCTGTTAGCACTTCCTCAGGGACACCCTATTGCTTTGGGGCAGATAAACTCTTTAAGGCAAATATATGGGACCAAATCCATCCCTGGTGCAATTCCATTGAAGTCACCGTGGTTTTACACCTGAGAGAGATGTGAAGCTTATTGCATAAAGGCAGGTTTTTTCTGTCTTCCTTTCATTTACCTCTCTATGAATTTAAAATGAGCTCCTCTGCTCATGACTTATTTATGTTGAGCCATTCATTTAAACTCTGGGGTTTACTTTTTTAAACATGATGTCCTTCTACACTATTGTTCCTACTGGAAACGCTCAAGTGATTAGCCAGCAAAAGGAAAATGTTGTGGGACACCATCAGCTGACACTCTCCTTTCTCCCACTGAAGCACAACAAAGGGACTGCACAGGTTGGATTTCTTTTTATTCCTTAGCTCTCCAAGGAGGAAACTTTCATCATTAATGGGGAGGCTGTTGTGCCTTAAAGAGGAAGAGCATCCTGCAAAGCTGTCCTCAAAACTCTAACCACAGGTTCATCCCAGCATCACTGAAATACCCTCAGCTGATCTCAGAGTCTATTTTTCTCACTATAGCGGATTTTGCAGGTAAGGCAAATGGTTGCAGAGACACAGATAGAGGTTCAAAAGCAGCCTTTAGGCCTCCTGTTATCTATGAACTTGCAAAGTGGGAGTCTTTCATCCTCTTTTCCTTCCATCCGAGCTCATATAGATATTGGCTTACAGAGGAATATTTCTCCTCAACAGAAGGAGCCAAATAAATATTGAAGAGGAGTGAAGATAGGGCAATACGTATGAACATAAAGAAAGGCTTCTGGGTACAAATGCATGGCTTCACATGGATGTGAACTCCTTGATCTGTGTGCAAAGTTCAATTTCAGCACACTTTTCCAGCCAAGCAGAATCCCATAATTCCTCCCACCAATCCTCCCCTCTCAGGAGTCAGCTCATTTTGAAGGAATATTTTTGTACTCCATTTTTTCAATTTGGGCAGAGCTATTTCAGGAGGTGAAAAGAAATCCCAGCATTTAACTACGCTCCATAGACATAAGAAATGTGGTGTCTTTGTCTGGGAGTGCCCCAAAGGTACTATGTGACTCAAAGCCTTCTCCTGAAGAGGTATCTCTCAAAAGCCATTAGAGCAAAACTGCTCAAGCCTGGTGCCTGTACTACCTTCCATAAACTGGCCTAGATTCATCAGTGTTACAGTAAGCCTTGGTCTGGTTGTTAACATATGTTACCTGTGTGTTGTAGGGATGTTGCAAGTCTTCCAGGTGTCTCTTAAATGGTGGTTTGTGCCCTAGGAATGTCATACCATAGGACCACAAGTCATCTGCTGCTTGGCAGCTTTCAGGAAACAGAAACAACAACGAAAAAGGTGTTTTTTCTGAACAAATCAACAAGTGTTGCTATGGATGGCATGGCAAGAATGAGTTCTCAAGATGTATAAGCCAGGATGAAGGCTTACCAAATACACTCAGGGGTTTAGCATGGATGTGATGCTTTTTAGCAGAAAGGTGGGATAGACAAGACCAAGAACTGAGACAACCAGGTAGAATGAGACTTGGGAAATAAGTCAAATAGGAAGACAGATTTCTATAGAAGTGCAGTATTTTGACCAAAGCTGGAAGCTCAGTAACTTCTCTGTTAGGTTTTTATTACTACTGCTTAACAAGGCTCGTTTGGATGCTAAGCAGGGAAATCATCTGACCCAATGTAGTCTCTACTATATATATATATGCTTAACATGTGTACTATTTGTCTCAACACCTTGTATTATCAGAGGAGAGAAACAGATGTTTCGAGGACCTGACTCATCTCACTCCAATTTAGCTAAAATAGGACGAGACGGTTCATGACCTAAACACGCCTGTTTCCATTAAGAGAACAGGGAGCCCGGGCAGCCGGCTGGGATCAGGTGTCTCAGCTGGGAACATCCCTTTCCAGACTTGTGGTACAAAATTTTCTTTTCTTTATTCAATGACATTTGAGGAGGAAATCAGGTTATGAGTATCCTGGCTTGTGCCATAGGCCACAATGGCTAGTTTAACTGTGTGCAATGACTACTTTAAACAATGATGTTTGTATTTACACATGACTCTGGCAAAGAGCTTTATCTCATCCTTTAAATGTCTCTCTCTATAAGAAGCTGCATCTTTGCTGACAAAGAGAAGATTTAGTGGGTGTTTAGTGTAACTGATTATCTGCTGATTCAATCAATTATGTGAACCTGGAGCCAAAGAGAACATTATGTGGCTTTATGCTGGTATTGAAGCTGCTCTGTTGCTCGACCCTGTGACATGTTTGCTATCTGGTGTAAATATTTGCATCTGTCAGAGAAACCTGGCTTGTCCCCTGCTGCCAAATTGTTACGCTACAGAGACTGAAATCTTCGTTATTAGTTTGCATAAGGGCAAGCACACCCTGTTCAGAATAAATTGACGGGACAGAAAAAGAAATCTTTGAAAAAATAAATGCTAGGTCAGCCTGCGATACAGCTGAAAAGGTTTCCAAGGTGGAGCCTACTCAAAGCCTGCTGTTGCCCTTAGTGGCCTTTCGGTTCTGTCTTTACACAGTTACCTTTTGTACTGAAGTTGTTTTCCCAGTTGCATGGATGTAAAAGCAAAGAAAATGAGGCTGACGGTGATCCTGTATGGAGTAAATCGCAGAGGCAGATATCGATGAGGACAACGACGAGCAATTCTGCATTAGCAAGGCCTTGGAAAGTGAAATTCCTTCTCTCCATGCAGAACAGACAGCACAACCGCACAGGGGGTCCAACCAACTGCTTCAGTTATGGTGGTCGTTTGCAAGCGATGACTGACTCTGAGACTTTAGCACAGTGATTCTTTGTGTGTTTCGCTTCAGCTGCCTGGAGAGCAGGGGAGAAATATCCATACATACGCTACTGTACATGCTTGCTTCAGGCTCACTGTCACCCACCACACAAGAGCATGACCACATGCCTTTCCTTCTGAAGATGTGTTAATACCTGACAGAAGGGTTTGGAAGGACCACATCTTGACTGTCCCTTCCAGCTTAACCGGGGTGGTCGAAGTTAAGGATGAGCCTGACCTCATCCTCCCCATTGCCTTAAGAGCAGTGGGGATCACAGGATTCGCCGCTCTGTCCCAAACGTCCTTTCCAGCACCGCTGGGGCTCTCTGGTGCTGAGGCGGTTGCTCCATAGCCCGTGGTCTTGACAGCAGGGAGGAGGTGACACTGGTGCAGTCCACAGCAGGAGGTGAAGAGCAGCCCTCGCATTGCCCGGCCACAGGAGGACCTCCTCAGACCCACAGTCACATTGGAGGCACAGCCCTCAGGAGGAGATGTCCCTGCTTTTCCTAATCAGAAACAACACCCTCCAGGGCTGACATTTCCAAAGCTATGGTTTCACTGGCAAAAATCATAGCAGTTCATCAAACTTGTTTGGAAGAAGTGGCTGCGCCCAACAGAGATGTGATGCAGGGACTCGGCGTACCTTTGGGTCTGACCAGGCAGCACTGGGTGAAGTGGGACTTGTGCTGTGGGCTGACATGGGACAGCTGGCAATTGTGGGACCTCACTGCTGGAAAATGGCTTATCTGTTTGTCTCTCAGTTCCTCCATTCTGTCTGTCTGTCTGCCCTTGTAGTGTCTCAGGCTGTAAATCCTTAAAGTGAGGAAACACTTAAAAAACATATAATCTTTCTAGTGTTGTAGCAGCATGGCAGCTGCTCCATGCCAGCTGCTCCTAAATACTGTGATAACACAGAGAAATAATTGAAGCGTGGGGTCACTCTGAAATAAACGGGGGCCAAAATCAGCATCTATCTTAACCTTGTGTCTTAACTGGCTTCACTTCTCAATTACCCTGAGGAGACAGAGAGGAAAAAAACAAAACCACAATACATCTGTTATAATAAAGCTGTTTTACTGTAAGGACATAATGCATTAGTTGTCATAGACTGGGAAGAAGGGGTCATTCTGTGTTTAGAGTTGAATTTTTAATGCTCACAAGCTGACAAGCATAGGTAAATGCTGAAGAAAGTCACATGGCAGCACAGCCTGCAAACAGACTCCTTTTGGGGGATGTGAGAAAGCATCAAAAAAACCTTAGCACATTGGTTTTGAATTTCTAAGTCCTAAGGGGTACAAATTGGAAAGTATGCATACAAAAGACATCTTGGGCTACAGTACTTTGAAAGATCCCTTAAATAGTCCTTTGTTTTCCTTTTTTTTTTTTTTTTGGAAAGGCCTTTTCTCTGGGGCCAAATCATTTCTCAAAAAGTTTTTCATAGGGACGACGAATTGTTCCAAGAGACTTAGAGCTCTGTGGGTGAAGAGAGGTGACAGTCTTGAAGGCTTTGGGGTGAGGAGCCTGGGATATTTGTTTGGAGCCCCATGACATCAGGAGGACCCTGTGGAGTCTAATAATGCAAATTATTAATTCTGCCGGTTGAAAGAAGGGGCCCAAGGTCCACCCAAGAAGGAAACATAGCGGTCTTACAAACATGATGTTGTTTCTGTTTTTCCAGCAGCCACTGCTGGACTGTGGAGATTGCTCTAATCACACAGGACGTAGCAGTGGGGTGATAGGTGCCATGGGCTAAAACTAGAGCAGCTTGTCTGGAAATATGGCTGAGATACACATGTGCTTTCAGCAGGTGGAAGAAAGGTTTGGTCATTTTTTCTGCGAAGCTCTTGACTGAGAAGGGATGGTGCCTCCTTTCCTTTCTGTCATGAGATCTGTCTGGATGATCAAGCTCACTCCTTTCTGGCCTTAAAATCCTCAAATGTAAATAGACCCACAATGGGACAGACATTTCTCCATTCTTCCACAGATGCGAGGACGCTCTGGGTGCAGTTTCTCGTTTGCATTGCTAAGCCATTGCTCATGAGACTAGCATGCAATTAATTTAAAAGTGTTCATTGAAATTCTCTGCCATAGCCAGACTTGGAATCCAGATGGTCCTGATGTAACCTGAGGAAAATAAAAGTGAAGGTTTTTAAATATGACTCCCTTTTAACCAATGAACCCACGCTGACATGTTGATTAGCTGGAATTGTCTTAAATATCTGAGTGCATAAATAGATAAACTCAGGTTTACCCTTGAAGGTCTATCTATAGGATTTTCTACAAAGCTGCCAGTTCTAGTTTACCTACGTAGCCGTTGACCCTCTCTGAGGTCTTTTTGCCTCCAGGTTGGTCCAATAGCCCTGTAATCTATCTGAAAGGGGTTTTGCTGCGATGTCCAAAGGGGTCACTGACCCAGTTGCCCTCTCTGCTCCTATCCAAGCAGCTGAGGTCTCTGTAACTGGTTTGGTTGGATGGGAGAAGCAAGGAAAGCTGAAACTGCTGCCGAGGACCAAATGCCTATCATGGGAAGTTGTCCTAGCTAAATCAGTGGAAACCATGGGAAAGAGCGCTGGTGAGCAACTGAAGTCCATCTCCAGATGTTCAACACTCAATTTCTTAAGTGCAGAAGTGATGACAGAGGATCACTTAAGGAAACATAATCTCCCTATGTGATAAGATCTTTCTTGTCCAGTTTTTCAGGGAAAATGTTGCCTTGACAATGTAATCCACTTGGCAGGGGTCTGCTGTCTTTTAATGGAGGCTAATCTGGAAGTACCTGACTGAATCATTTCACCACAACATCAGCTGCAGCACATGCCCCTGTAAAACCCTTCAGAACTGCCAAGAGAAGAATGAAGGAGGAAAGAGATGGGAGTGGAAGGGAATAAGACAATGGGATCCCTCTCACAGGAGATGGGTGCTAGATGCAGGACAGAGTAGAGACCACAGCTCCAGGCTGGGGATGTAGGATGCTGATTTCAACCCCCCTGACTCAAAAAACCCCAAGGGTGCAACATCATGTTCCCCCTCTATGAACATGGTGCAGATGGTGAACCTCATGCTGCCACGTGTGGATATTTTCTATTGCTTTTAACCTGGCAGTATGAAGGCACGCTAAGTACAGCCACATTCATCTGGCTCCCGTTTCGGATTTTGCTTGTTTCCCATGCACCTTAAACCCCGATCGTATCCCTTCACTTGCATTTCAAGTGTCTTCACAGAATAAATTCTGATGTTTAAATATTTTTACAACTTCCATATCAGGGCAGTGCAGCCTTTGCAGAAAAACCTATAGCATAGTGAGAAAATAAACAGAGAGTTACAGCTGTCCAGAGAGAAGGGATCGTGTGGCATTTATTTGCCTGTAATACACTATCTGCCTAATTACCTCATATCCTAGGACATCCTTAATGTTTTACAAGGGAAGCACAAAGAAATGAAGGTACAAAACATGCTCCTACAGCTTATGTTTTCCTGCTAATAAACACCTAATCTTCTCTTTGAGTTGATTTATGCAGCTATGAATATTTTGTATGAAGTGTCTATTCAAGTTTCCCTTTAATTTAGGACGTGATTAATGCAGCTTGGTTTGCAAAGAAGAGAATGGCATACAGAGTTTGGTAAACGGGGCTATAAAAACTACAAAAAGCATGGGGAAAATCCAGTCTCCAGTGAAAGACTCCCAGGTCATAAGAAATTACTCCAGCATAACCCATACACATTAACTCTTAGTTCTTCTCTTCCCTCTAAATGTTGGACATTGAAGTGTCCAGTCCTTCAGAAAAATCTAATATTATTTAAAAGCCATAGTTGCTGGAGAAGCCACTGCATCCTTGGCTAAATTGTTCCAATAATTAATTATTCTTGTTAAAAATATGTGTCTCAATTTATATTGCAAGCCTCAGCTTTTGGCTTCTGGATATTGTTACACATTTTCTGCTAAATCAAAAAAACTCTTGAATAAAATTATTTATGTTCAGTGAATTCTTCAAGACGATCAAAGAGATAAATCATGTTCTGTTGATGATTAAAAGTCAGCAAAGAAAAAAAACTAACAAATATATTTGAAGTTCAGTTTGGGCTAAGTTTCCTGAAAACTGAATGACTTTACACAGGGTTGTATTCTCCAAGCCCTTCCTATTGGATGTATGTTCGTGACATTGTATACTCTGAGCCTCAGCAACAGAGTCCTCTAAAGAGCCTGTATTTTAGATTAAGTAAATATGGGATTAGTTTCAGCCCTGCCCTTTGCAACTCTGTTCATTCAGCAGAGGTTACTTGTCACCCGCAGTTGCAAGATTGGCTTTTAGTTGTTTTGGCAAAGGACCCCAGCTGCTTTGCTACATAACAAAATTATTGCCACCAATGTTTACCAATGGTTACAACAGCCTTGGAGAGATGCTGCAGTTCCCTCCTCCTTGTAATGGAAATTACCTGTGCCACATCTATCCCACAGAGCAGTTATAGCAAACGCTGACCGTGCAAAAACAACCATTGTTCCCATCAGGAGCCATCAGATTCACAGTCCAAAGGTAGAAGATAAACCAATGTGGATGTAAAAATGTCATATCGCAGCCCATTCTTTGTTTTATTTAATTTTTTTTCTTTTGTGAGGTTAACAGTCAGAATGAAATTGCTTTTTATAGCTGCAGTTAATCATGTTTATTACTGTAATAGCTGGAGACCAACATGACCCCACAACCCAACAGGGTTTTGCTGTGACTGATGCTATGTATATGGAGAAGACATGTTCGTTAAAGGTCATCTGTATTTCATGACAGAATTTACAATCTAAGCCAAGGAACCAGCCGTGGCTGTGAGGCAGGGGGTCCTCTGACAGCAGAAGCTGCCTGCCTCCCCATCCAGGCTCTCACCGAGCAAAAAGGCAACCCACAGCAGAGAACAACAGCATGAGATGCTCTAGCGCAACCCCAGTGCCCGCTCCACCATGTTGGCATGGAGGCTACAGCTCTATGGGACGGAGAAAAGATTTTGTTTCTTTCCTTGGGTATGAAGACTTCCAGTTCGGTGACTGGAACCCAAATCAAGTAGCTGCCACCGTCTTCAGTCTGCAGTTTCAGCTTCACAAATGGATTTACTTAAAATAGTTACTGTGGCTGTGGCCACTAAAGGACATCTATATTTGCTTGCACCCCCATATCTATTTGTGCCCATATCCGTTTGCCTATTGAGCTTGAGTTTCTGATCTGCTTTAGTAGACCTGCTTGTCTTCCCTGTGGGTAAGAACAAAAATCAGTTCTTTTTTTCATTTCTTACAAAACCAGGTGTTGCTGGTTGGAGGTTATGGCCACTCCAATGTAAAAGGTGTAAGAGCAAGTTCAAAGCTTGACTGGCTTGATGATAACCTGTTTTGTACTCATAATAATGAAATTGTGGGATCTCATGGGAGCCATAAATCCCTCCCAGTGGAGACCTGGTAGGTATTTTTGCAACCAGCCTTGCTGATACCATCCCTACCTAGTTTTAAGTTTTCTCAGGTAATTCTGTGAGAGTAAATTTAGTTTGGGATTCAAATCAGACTCTGGCACTTCTGCACTCCTCAGAAAATCTATACTGCTTAATTGATGCTCTAAGTATTGAAATCCATATCCAGCAATTAATAATTTTTGCCTAGTTTTCAAATCTTTTTTGGGGTGCTAGCATTCCTTCAATACATTGATCATTCTTGGTGCCCAAAGCCAGAAAGACACCACAAAGTACCTGCACACAGACCACTTGCTGGTACCTGTATCAAGCCTGAGAGGATGCTGAGCTGATAGTGAACCTGCTATATAGTGTCTATAAACCATATGGCCTGGAATAGGCTGTCCTGGTGAGGTCTGGTGGACCTCAGTTCTTATTTTACCTTATGAAGTGCTTATTCAACTGCTGTTCCAACTCAAGAAAAAAATTACTTTTTTTTTTTTTTAATAGTGTGCTATTACAGTGTTCAATGTCAGCTTCATCTTCACTGTGGTTCTTGTAACTGCTGCGAGGAATCGATCAGCCTGTCACATTCTGCTGTTACGGGATAAGGGCTCCTCTGCTCAGCAGCTTGGTAGTGAGCACCACAGGGGATAAGGGGAGTTGGGTTTCTGGGTTAGCCTCTTCTTGTGTTCTGTGCAAATCTGAGCAAGCATTTCTCCACTTGCACTGTTGAAGAGACTTACTATGCCTTGCGTTTCCAAGAAATCCAACCAGACCCATCAGTCTGCGCTGTAGGGACTCAACTGTTGAGGACCTAACGTGGGATCCATTTTGAACAGCCCATGTTACTACCGTAGCTTTGTCTCACCAAGCCAGGGAGCTTTGGGCTTAGTGGATACTGTGATATATCCCCATCTCCAAAAGCCTACTTCTGAGTCTGCTGCTATTAGGTGTCCTAGATACCAAATATGCTGCACTGGCATATGGTAATAAGCCCTCCATGCCGTACCCTGTGCGCGTTGATTCTTGCCCTGCTGTTGACCCATCATCGCACATCAGTAATCACAGTACTAAATACAGCTTCCTGCAACAAATCCTGGGAGATTTCTGCAAAAAACTTTGCCGTTGCCTCAAGAAACTCTCTTGTTCTTTGGTTATTAATACAGTAATTAGATACAAATGGAATGAGTAATATTAAGCAGCGCAGTCATGCACTTGAAAGTTAGGAAATTATTTGAGCTTCCTGGGGGAACTAACCTGTGCAGTTGTGTTCTGCTGTCACCCTGCCCCGCCAACGTTCGCTCTATTGGGTTTGCATGGCAAGGTTTTGGTAGCTGGAGGGCTACAGGGGTGGCTTCTGTGAGAAGCTGCTGGAAACTGTCCCCATGCCCAATAGAGCCAATGCCAGTCAGGTGTGAGATGGACCCACCACTGGCCAAGGCTGAGCCCATCAGTGGTGGTGGTAGCACCTCTGGGATAACATATTCAGGAAGGGGGCAGGGAAACTACACAACTGCAGCAATTGCAGCTGGAGAGAGGAGTGAGGATATGCGAGAGCAACAATTCTGCAGACACCAAGGTGAGCGAAGAGGGAGGGGGAGAAGGTGCTCCAGGCACCAGAGCAGAGATTCACCTGCAGCCCATGGTGAAGACCATGGTGAGGCAGGCTGTCTCCTGCAGCCCATGGTGAAGACCATGGTGAGGCAGGCTGTCTCCTGCAGCCCATGGAGGTTGATGGTGGAGCTGATATCTACCTGCAGCCCACGGTGGACTCCACGCTGGAGCAGGTGGATGCCCGATGGAGACTGTGACCCCATGGGAAGCCCACACTGCAGCAGACAGTGGCCCCATGGAGAGAGGAGCCCACACTGGAACAGGTTTGCTAGCAGGACTTGTGACCCCATGGGGGACCCACGCTGGAGCAGTCTGTTCCTGAAGGACTGCACCCCACAGAAGGGACTCACGCTGGAGCAGTTAATGAAGAACTGCAGCCCATGAGAAGGACTCCTATTGAGAAGTCCATGGAGGCCTGTCTCCCAAAGGAGGGACCCCATGCTGGGGCAGGAGAAGAGTGTGAGGAGTCCTCCCCCTGAGGAGGAAGGAGCAGCAGAGACAGTGTGTGATGAACTGACAACAACCCTCTTTGCCTGTCCCCCTGTGACAGGGGGACAAGGTAGAGAAGTCAGGAGTGGGGTTGAGCCTGGGAAGAAGGGAGGGGTGGGGGGGAAGGTGTTTTTAAGGTTTGGTTCTATTTCTCATTACCCTACCCTGATTTGACTGGTAATTAATTAAAAAAAAATCCCCAAGTCAAATCTGTTTTGCCCATGACGGTAATTGCTGAGTGATCGCTCCCTGTCCTTATCTGAACCCACAAGCCTTTGGTTATATGTCCTCTCCCCTTGCCCAGCTGAGCTGAGGTGGTGGGCACTTGGTGTCCAGCCAGGGTCAACCCACGACAGCTCCTGCTCCCACACCTCTGCCTGTCTCTCCCTCCCTGACTTTCAGCCATGCCCCACTGATTCCCCATTCCCCCTAACTCTCCCTCAACAATTGTCTTATTAGACCTCATGTTTCTTCTCTTGTTTGAGTCCTTTTTTCACATTCTTTGTCCAGCTAGACACATTTCTACTCTCCATACCTTTTCCTTGGTGGCTCCAGGCTTTCCCCATGTCCTCAGCCAACCCCAGCTCTCCCTGCTTTCTCTAGGTCCCCACACATCTCTTCTTACCACCACCTCCAAGCTGTCCTCTTCCTCTAGGCTTTATTTCCTTCTCCATTTCTTGCCCTTGCTATCATTAAACCAGTAACTAGAAGCACATGAGAGCAATCACTACAAAAGAAACCTTTCCAAGCAGGTGGAAACATCATCTCTTGCTCAACAAAGACACTGTGTGTGCAGTCTGGTGAACTTTAAAAGGTATTGCAAGTTCAAACACACTATTTGGGGCCAAAGAATTGGATAATCATACCTTGTCTTTACCAAACAAATGCAAATTTTAATTTTTTTTGCAAAGATTCACAGTTTAACTGAGTGGGCAGATTTCCATGGAAAAGCAAAGCTCTACAGTGTGATTGCAGTGCACAGACAGCTTTCAAGTGGTTGCCGCATGGCCTCAGCTGTATACAGTTTTGCAGATTACTGGGAATATTTAAAATTGCCTTCACTATGCTCCCCTCACTGCCATCCCATCTTACTCTCGTAAACAACTCTACCTTTTGCTTTAATTTAAGGGGAGGAGTGAATACTCATCCAGAACAGAAATTTCAGCCTGAATTATTAAACCTGAGAAAATCATTAGCAAGCTGGAAAGGGTTTTCCAGCTCAGGAAGGGCACACACCCTTAATAATGTATATCTCCATGGTGGTCCAAGGCAAAAATTATTCCTGACCTGGAGGTATCCATTTATAATAAATGTTTGCTATTGCTTCTTCATTCACCAAATACAGCAACAGACTTTTACGTGTTGTGTTTTACAGATAAGCACAAATATAAGCGTTTTGAAAGAGCAATGATGTATTTTCTACTTCTGGGGTTTTCACACCAACAGTCGTGTGGCCCCATATGTGAAGGGAATCCATTTGTGTCAGCTATGCTCTTTTTTCCTGAATACAATCAAGCTTCCTCTCTGTGCTTTGCACCTTTTTTTTTTTCCATCTTTCCAACAGCATGTTTAGCTCTGCATGAATTACACCATTTGTTTTCACGTTCTTTTTACCCTCTTCTGGGAAGTGCATTTCTTCCAGCGTTGCCCTGATGATTTAGGACCAGTTACTTTTTCCTCCTTCCACACAGATTTGACATCATAAAGGGTAATTGCTTTAGAGCCTTTTTAAACTAAAAAAAAACTGACCCAATATTGCATTTGGGTTGCATAAAAAGAAGCTCTAGGACTCGCACACAAATACCGTGCGTGAAAGAAGTTTTGATTTGCAGATAGGAGAGATGCTTTAATGGGTCTTTGAACAGAGGTGCGGAGTAATTAGAGCCAGTACCTTTATAAGAGAGGAAAAAAAAAAAGCTTAAAATAATTAGTCTTCAGTCCTGCCAGTATGTTTTCCACATCGATAATCCAAGTGAACTTGGAGAATACTCACTTCTGGATCCAGCACTGAATAATCAGATCAGTCTTCATAATGCAAACACCAGAGCAGACAGTAAAAATGAGTGCAAGACTGATATGTTTGGAAGCTGTGTGATGCACTCCTGATAGTCTGGAAGGCTTGGCTGTAATACGAAGGAAGCAAGATCAAAAGCACGGCTACTGAGCATTTTTCAGTGTTAGCAGACCATGTCTCTGTTAGACTGCAGCGCACTCTCAGGACTGTCTGGTTATGTCCCTGTGAACCTGCATTGATTTTCTTGCAGATTGCATTAGTTCCAGTCACAAAAGAAATTGTATCTGTTCTACAGCTAATGCAAACCTACAGCTAGTGTTTTCCTGAAGGCTGCTTTATCATGTCAAATGCAAGAAGTCAAATACATCTGGAAGCACGCATGGCCTTATAGAAAGAGCTTCCACATTAAAGATACCAAAAAGGTGGCACCAGATAACACTGAGACTACTAGTACATCTAAGGTGTACTGTATTAATTATCGTCTTCTCAAACTTATTCATATCTAGAAACTTCAGAAAAACCATCCTTAAACTCTAATTCAACCTGTAGGTATGCGAAATTTCCGAAGGCAATTAAAAAATAAAGAAAGAAACAAAAAAAAAACACACTAGGGATCCTGTTGGCATCTAGAGACAAGGTTCTGCAACTGGTATGCAGGGTGAAGCAGCTTCATCCAGCTGAGACGGAGCATCTCTTTGCAAAGCTGGTTAAATGACTCTTTCAGCCCTGGGCTCCTTTGCCATTATTATATCTGGCTTCCACCGTGTCACTGTGTTGATAAGAGATATTTTTTTCATGACCTATAGTCGTTCTTCCTACGACTTTTTTATTTTTCTTTTTTTNGCCTTATAAACAGCCAGGCAACTCTGATCTCTCAGAAGTGAAGACTGTGCCTTTCCCTGCTCCCTTCGCTTGCTCATGATGTTCAGGGGAAAAGTGGTTAATATGTTGCTTCTGCTGTTCCCATCATCTCCACACTTCGATGTTTTTTAGTATCCTGCTGAAGCAAGATGCTGCTTTTTCTTGGATAATCCCTCACCCTCCTTTGCACAGAGGTCTATGTTACTGCGAGGGGCTGAGCTCTGCCAGAGGGTCTGTCAGAGCAGCATGCGGAAATCCTTTCCAGGGAAAGTCTGTATAGGGCTGGGAGGTATACAAAGACACCCAAGCCATGGTCCCCTTCCAGAAGAGCTGGAATTCTTAAAGGCAAGACACACACTGGGAGAAAAGAGGAATTTTCCCATTATCCAAATGGGAAGGGCTGTGGCTAACCCTAAATTGCTTGTATGAGGTCACAATACAGCTGAGATTTAATTTTTTATCTTCTACCTCGTAGTCCTGCTTTTCCTCTCATCAGTAAAGGTGGAGAGTTTTGTCTAAATGTTGACACCTGAATGTCAAAAAGGTTCAATCATCCCCCTTTATATCCAGCTCATGCTAAGGATGAGTTGGGCATCTTCCATCAACTCTGAGAACAGGTCGAGTGGCTGGCTCAGAGGTAGGTTGTAACATCTATATTATAGGGCTCTAAAATGAGTTGAGAAAATTACTCACCTAAAAGTCTCTGAAAGCTGTGAAGAAGGGATTTTAGGCTCATTGCAGTACCCTGAAGATCTGATCAGGACAGAAGGCCGGGAGATACAGATGATATTTAATCACCTGAGGTTGAGGAACTGATGCTAATTCCTAGCAGAGCAGAATAATTCCTTGTCCGGCAAATATAAACTTGAAATATCTGATGAGCTCTCGTGGGAGGGAGCAACAAGACAATCATGATTCAACTCTAGGATAAACAAGGAAATTCAAATCTAGGTTTGACATAAGATCCATAAATCAACCAGCGATGCCAAAGTATTATGGCAAATAATATTTCATCTCCTGTACTGATCTGACAGCTGTGCAACTGCTTACATTGAAGAGAGTGTCACCCACAACTTTGACACGTCTTCCTCTTTTTGGTTTGAATCTAAATACTGCTCCAATGTGGGGCTTGGGTTAAATTTGTAAAATTTGCAAGCTTAAAGGAGAGAGGGAAGAAATTGTTCCTAGAAGACAAACACAACATGAGGAAAATGGCACGCCACCTAATGAAGTAATTTAAATGCAAATGAGGAAAAAGGTATGTGAAAATTTCAGGGATTTTTTTAAAGAAGAAAAGTTTGCCATTCATCAAAACAATGTGATGGGATTTCAGGGTAAGGCCTTTTCGATGTCAAATTTCAGACCAGAGGGGTGTTTGTGTGTGTGTGGTTTTGGGGTTATTTGTAAAGGCTGAGATGTCAACTGCCTCAGAACGGGGGTTTTGGAGGGAGTTGGCTGACAGCCTTAAGGACAGCAGTGGGAATAGCAACTCAGTAATTGATTTGAGATGAAATATTCATGTACTCTCCAGGGAAGAGGCAGCCCAATACCCTCCTTCAGCCCGTGTCACAGATGTCATCATTAAAGCTGGCATTGCTCAATACACACTTTGGTTTGATTGGCATAGGACCGCCATCACTTTTTTTTGGTTGGATTTTACCAGATTAAGTTTTTTTCTCCTTTAATCCAGAAGACCCTTCAGTATTGTGGCATGACGTGGAGAGTCCTGGTTCAGCAGTACTGACTGCGTTCCCACTGAAAAAAAAAATGGCATCCTGTAAACTGTACAAATGAACTGTAACAATTCCTCTTGTGGGGGATGCTCAGCAATTAGGAGATGGCATTAGGCTACAGTCGGAATAAAAAATTAAAGGAACATTAAGATCATGGCTGTACTTTACAGGCATACACATTGCACCATGGCTCTGGAAGTGTGTCGGTGACATATCTCA
The DNA here is from genome assembly GCA_013398815.1 of Ibidorhyncha struthersii. Classification (NCBI taxonomy): domain Eukaryota; kingdom Metazoa; phylum Chordata; class Aves; order Charadriiformes; family Charadriidae; genus Ibidorhyncha; species Ibidorhyncha struthersii. The sequence continues at coordinate 350,127 of VZSZ01003998.1, forward strand.
ACAGGGGACTAGTAAAGGGATTACTTTGTACCACATTACAGAGGTTCCCTAGCCCAGTTTAAAGACAATGCTGTGAATTTTAAGCAGACTGGGGAGAGGACAAGGCTCTTGTGATCTTGCAAAACAAGCTAATAGCCCTCTAGTGCGGCAGGAGATGGGATACGCGTCACGTCCAGAATGGATGTTTGCATCCTGCTAAATTGATAATTTTTAATAATTGCCAAGCCTTACACACTGTGCAGAGAGTGGATTTGCGGAAGGGGGAAGGGAGGCTCCGTTTTCTCTGAGGTATAGCTGGAGCCTCCATCGTAAGCCGGTGGAAGCTCTGTTGCCGCTGAATTCAGCGAAAGATGCTGGATGCTGGTGTTGCCCCTAACAACCGTTGCTAAGAGACTTCTGCTGGCATACAGAAGGATTGAAATCACTGCAGATTATGGCCCTATTTATCAGAGTTGTATGAATAGTCTTGTTAAGGGAATGCATGACATACAAATTTAGCGTGCACATGATAGAAATGTAACGCAAACGTCGCGAGAGGAGGCTGTTATAGTAGGGTATTTGCTGGCTTATAAATAGTTGTCTCAGCTCGTACTTCCCTCTTACTGCTTTTGTGGTTTCTTATTAAAACTTTCGGGAGAGTCTATGAATTATAAAGCAGTGACTAACTGCTTAACAAATTGGCTTTTTATAGAAGAGTCTAGCAGGAGCAGGGGGATGAAAAATACAGTGTCGGTGTAACATTATTATTAGGTAGCAGCGAGTGACGTATCGTGTTGGCCCAATTCTGCTGCCAATTGCTGCAGCTTGGGAGAGGATCGAGTCCTTCAGCATCAGCATCTCATCTGGAGGATCCAGCCTCCGCCAGCCTGAATCTTAACTGGCCACAAAATGAATGGCTTCTTTTCATCATTAGATCACTTTATTAGTAAATTACTGTAGCTCTTCTGATATAATTCACTTCCTGGGGTGAAAAGGGTTTATGCCAATACTTGTTTTGTGTTTAATGGATTCATTATGCTTTTCATCATAAAATTCATCAATGTTAATTGAATGGATTAGTTAAATGTAATTAGAAGAGGGATATGCAAGGGGGAGGGAGTGTGTCTCTGTGTCTCTACTTTCTCCTACAGCTCTTCGCTTTAACTACTGACTGAATGTTAATTCCCCTCTTCCTATTACCCTTTCCAATTTGGTTAATCAATATAATCTCTGCATTCATGTCAGGGCTTATGTGGTTTGCAGGTTAATTCAGGACCAAAAGAAATGTTATTGACCTTTTAGGGACAGCGGGGTTTTTGGTGGTGGTGAGGTGGTTTTGTTTTCCACGAATGTTCTGCTTTGTAGCACAGTTTCTTGGTTAGAAAATTATGCCAACTTGTCAGAAATGACCGTGCAACACAATTATTCCCTTCTTAATCGTTAGCACACCTGATAATCACTTCCAGCCCTCGGTGGGGGGTGTTCAGGGACAGAGTGCCAAGTACAGTTGCTGAGTGGTCTGGTTTTGGCCAGCTATAAGTAAATTAAGAAGTGATTAGGTTTCTGTAGCCACTTTTCCTGCAGATAAGATAATTGAAGCTGCAGTAGCTGCCTCGGGGAGAAATGTCATACCTGCCTCACCATTTTCTTCATGTCAAGGATGCGTTTATGTCACATCTTTATAGGTCAATAAACAGCTACAAGGGAATTTCAGCGGTGCAATGTTAAAGTAATGGAGCTTCCATCCTCACTGAACGTTAATGCTTCTAAATAGGCTGAACCTGGTTGTTTCAAATCTCAATTACATTTACTCGAAGATAGGAAGGTAGATCTCAGATCAATTCTTTCAAGACAGGGAACACAGAAGAGAAGACCCTTGGGCTAGGTTCAGTAATGAAATTAAGTGTTTAAAATGTAAGTGCTGCGACTGCCAAAGCAGTGAGACCTTTGCAATAGGAATGTTAAGATGCCTCCAAGTCTTCAAAGCTTAACTGCGCAGGGGTTTCACCATCATACATGGACTCAGCTTTGAAGGAAGCCCTGTGCCGGGTCAGTGCATGTCACAGCAGGACACGGCAGCCAGGAGAGGCTGAGCCAGTATCCGTGTCCTTGGGAGACTCAGCATCCTTGTGCCGGGCGAGGGTGCCTGGGGCATGGGGCTGGTCTAGGGGAATGCTGAGTCCCTTTGGTCTGTTGAGTTGGCTGAGGAGCTGCTGTGTGCCGTGAGAGCGGGGTTACAGGCGGTGGCAGAGCTGTCAGTGCTGTGCGAGGCTGTGGAGCATGTCTACACAGCAAGTGTCCCTCCACACTGGTGGATGACAGTGGGATCTAAAGAGAAGAATGGGACCAGCCTAGATTCCTCTGATGCACACAAAATACTGCTTGAATAAAGAGGCTGTAGCTGTTGCAGTAGAGAGGTGACATCTTGGCCCTGGTGGCTTTAGCTTGGCAATGTATCCAGTCCTCCCACCCTCCAAGTGAACGTGAAAGGATGGGTGAGGAATACGAGGTGGAGTTTGTCTAGAAGGAAGTGTTAACGTGCACCTGTGTTTGATTTCAAATACGCATTTATAACCGCTTCCATTTTCCACCTTTACAATAGTTATTCACGTTCTTTTCTACAGAAAGTGTGAGAGTGATGTTTTGTGTAAGAACAACTCCACTGTGTTTTTATTGCCAGAGATAAGCAATAATCTCACAGAAAAAAAGATCAGGTGCCATAATCTTCCTTCTAACATCCAGCTGGTTCTGGTGAGAAACTGCTTGCAGCTGCCCGTGCTGCTCGGCCTCTGAAAACACCCCAGGGTGTGTTTGGGGAGACTCTCCCCAGCTGGGAGCTGGAGCAGACACCCGTGCTCTGCTAAACAGGGGCTTAGCTCAAAATCACCTCAGCAAATGAGAGCAGGAGATGGTCGAGGCCCAGGGAAGGGATAATACATTTGCTTCGGTTTGCTGGGGAGCCCAGAGGTGTGCTGTGCAGTGCTGATTCCTACGTGTCCGGCATGCGTGGAAAGTGTGCCAAATTCACCCTGAGTCTTCCTGTGCTGAGACATGGCCACTCCCTCCCCGGCTGATCAGGAGGGATGAAGCTGCTCCAGCGAGGAGAAAGATGACACTGATTTGGGGGATAAGTCCAGTGGAAGGGTTAAATATTTTTCTGAGTCACCTTTTTCTGCTCCCTATAAACGTGGGCTCCATCCTGAAAGGGGGCTGCCTCCTCCTCACCAACTGATAACTCCTAAAACCTCACAGGAGCAAATGTTATTGTCCTACAACTGCGCTTGTTATCCCAGGGACATCGCGGGGGTCTGCATGCATATGTCTGCCTATGAACCCCCACGTCCCTCGCCTGCGCAGCCTCTGCTTTTGGACAGTGGAGGGTGTGAAGGGAGGATGCTTTTAACCATGCAGAGGAAGAGCCTGCGGAGGGAGCTGGGCACACACTTTCCCAGAGGGCTGCCTGCCTCTCTGAGCCAGGAGGACACCCAGGTCCTCCCTTTACTCTTCCTGCAGAAACGGTGCGTGTCCTGCACCTGCAGCGGTGCCTTCCCAGGGCACCAAAGCCCCGGTCTGCAAAGTCGTCTGCAGTCCCTGGCCTTGCTGCTGCATCTGCGAGCGTGGGCAGCACAGGCGTGGGGACAGCCTGCCTGAGGGACTTGGGTGGGACACTCAGATGGTCCATAGATAGTCTGTGGGAGCAGCTCTTGCAGTGCCTCCCAGCGCTGACGGGAACTCGTAGTGCAGAGGGTAAATGTGGGGAACACTATGGGTCACCCCAGAAGGTGGATCACGGCCAGCACATGAGAATGGGGATGTACGGCAGCGAGGGAGCGCTCTGACCAAGCTGGGACAGGTGGCTTCACCCCCAAGCGCTTGTTTCATCAAGCGTAAAATCAGGAGAAGGTTATTTACCTTCTTTGAAAAGTGTGGTGAGGTTCCGTGTTGAAAAGAGCTGTACAAGAGGTCGTTATTCATCTTCTGAATCTGTTTATGGGAACTTTTAATTTAACATTTCGTTGCTGATGTTCAGTAATAGACTTTTTTCAGCCTGTCTTGCAAGATCTATTATTCGTGTTCACTGGACCAGATCGAAGAGAGAAATTGATGTCTTTTATCGCTTGATCTATACACAGTTTGCTACTTGGGAAGATAAAATATTCCATGCTTATTGAGAATCTGCATTATTGAGAATTGTATCAATGCTTGTTTTATGCTTATTGACGTTACATTTAGACTGGCTATTTGACTGCCGTGTTGCATTTGACCAATCTTAACTTTGTTTCTAGGTCACAGCAATCTCTTGCCCTGATAAAAGGAAAAGGGGGGAATTCCTATTTTAAACACAAAATAATTACAATTTTTTTTTTTTTTTTGAGATATGCACATTGATGCATACAAGCCTTGATATCTGCCCAGTCCGCTGGGGAGTCATGTTGACTTTGAAGTGCAGGATTGTGTTCATATTTAATAACGAGTTCTTTTTAAAGTGGGTCTTAATGGAGGTTTGTTGATAATTATTCTGCCTCATTGATAAAGATCCCAAACACACAGGAGTTTCAAATTATTTCACAGCTGATTTATATGCACAAAGCGTAATTAGGATCGTGTAATTTCCTTGCTAGTTTGGTTCATTTGAATATAGAAAATTGTCACTTAGAAAAACTTTTATACTTTGTTGTTTGACTGACACTGAAAAATCAAGTCTGAATTACAACCAAAAAAAACGTGTATAAAGTACCGCATGCTATTACTGAATACTATTGAAATGCTGCTTTGAAGGCAGAATTATAAATCGCCTCGTGGGTGCTTTTAACGTACTCCCTACTATATATTATCAGAGACTTTCAAAAATGTCAGTTTTATAAACACCTCTTTGAGAAGGGAAGATGCTATAACCACCATTTTAGAGATGAGGAGCTGCAGAACAAGAGAGTTTAAGGTCAAAAATGTCCACTCAATTTAGCTACATTATTGGAAACACCTAGAACTTGATTTTTCAAAGCGTTATACACCACAATACATACTTGAAGCACTACTAAGATGGACTTCAGTACTCATTATTACGCCAGATCAGATTCCAGGATTTTCTCTTAATTTCAGCCTGGAGAAAGAGGAAAGCACAGGCTGCGTGGGAGCTGCAGATTAAGGGAGGTGACTGGTGCCATGCGGGAAGCCAGTGGCAGAGGAAGGGGCAGCGGCCAGGTCTCCCCCAGGGTGTTCAACAAAACCTAATCAGGAACACTTAACAGCAGTGAGAAGGGGTGTCATGGCCACGAAAATGGTGGTTAGCTAGAATGGAGTTCTTTGTAGAAAAGGAATATGTTACAGATTTCCACATTTGGGTGGGGGGGCNTTCTTTTCCATTGTGAACTGATCTTTTTGCTTGGAAATTTTTCTTCATTTTTAGCAAAGTTAAAATCCATGCTTATACTGAAATAGTGACTTCTGCATCCAGGGGAAGGAAGGACTGTTTGAATTACCAGATAGAAGCGCTTTTCAGGAACTTGTCTCACCATCCTGGCATTGGGGGGGGAAAAAAATCCAAATTTTGAACTCATGTAAGACAGGAACCCTTGTGCAGCTCTCTATATAACTGCCTGCACTTGTGTTAAGCCTAAACCACTTTTTTCTTCCTGTACCTCTCTGCCACGTTCTTTGCACACTTCCCAGACTCAGCAAGTCTACAGGCATCACCCTCCTAAGTTACTCAGCCACGATTCATCCTCCTGCATCCTAAATGAAGCAACAGCCCTCCGGGGCGGTGGGGGGAAGAAAATACGTGATCGTATAATGAAAGGCTGTTTCATAATATATAAGTACCAGGTGTGGGATTGAGCCTGCCTAATTTAAGCTCCCAATTTGTATCTATAATTTAAATGGCTAACAACCCAGTCCTGGGAGGGAGGGCTGGAAATCCCCGCGCGGTCGGCAGAGAGAGGTAGGTGCCTTTGGACGTCTCCAGAGCGAGATACAGGCTGCTGCAATCGGGTGCCTGTGGTGGGCTGGCGGTGGAGCCAGCCCAGCCTCCTTCCCCTGTATTTAATGTTTGATTTTCCTGGGGGTGGTTTGCTCTTTGGGGTCCCTGGCTGGGGACTTGGATGTGGGTACAATGCTCCTGGAGGTGCAGATGTCCAGATGCTGGGCTGAGGCTGCCAGTGATGCGCTGCTCGAAGGCTCTGCTCTGAAATCCCACGTGGGTCATGCTCTCCCCACACAAGCACATCTCCTCTTTCCCAGTTCTTGGGCACAGGGAGTCAACCAACCTGCTGCAGCCGCTCAGCCTGGGAGAGGGCAACCAAGCAGTTTACATAAGACATCATTAAAAGCCACAAGAAAGCAGGGATTTGTGATAAGAAAACAGACGGGATCTAAATTAGACAGTATATGCAAGGAGCTGTGCATTTGTTTGTAAAATATATTTTTGAGCACAGAAAAAAAAAGTCTTGATACATCTCTATCTGTGAATCTCCTAATGTGCACTGCTTAGACTGTGTACACAGCGACCCCAGCAATGACTCTTTCTCTGTTATTCCTAACTCAGTGACATTTGCCTCTTTCTTAGAGGTGGTTGGAATTAATTTTTCAATCTCTCTCCACCGTGGGCCCCTTCTGGCTATAGAGGGTCTGTTGAATTGTTGTGGGTTTTGTTACGCAGTCTGTTTGACACCTCGGGTCAGATCTGAACCATGGACAAAGTGAAATTGAATTTTTCCTCCTGAACTTCACCTTTCTTATTTTTCTGCTGGTCTCGATTGCATTCAAGTCGTGCTTCAATGAAATATCATACAGAGGCTAAAGTTGCATGTACATTAACTGTACTTCCACTCGCAGACAGATGAACCATCATATGAGAAAGGGTTGATTTAAATTCTATGTTATAATGGAGTGCCAGATCCATACACTTAAAGTCACAAGTAATTTTCCTTCCCTAATGGTATTGGCTTAAAAATTATATTAGCAAAAAGGTTGTATTTTTTTGTGTTTGGGTTTTTTTATTTTATCTTTTTCATCCGCTTTTTTGGAAATTCACATTTGAAGGCTCAAGAGCAAAGGTTAGGAACTTGAATCCCATGTCTCCCAGAGCTCAGGTTTTAGACAAAGATGAGGCACAAAGCTAAAGTCCCCAGATGATGTGTTCAAAAAATACAGGCAACTCCATACTGCTGCTCATTTCACCAAAGAAAATGCCTGATATACGCTGTATATAGTCCACGGTCTGTTTGTGCTACTCTGTTCCATAACAGAGCGTATGGAGTTATCACAACTGTGTGGGGGATAGGAGGCTCTCAGCTCAGTCATGAACTTCCAGCTATCACATTTTTTAGCTCAAGTCCTTATTCATCAGCCCATCCTTCCCCTAGTTCTTCAGTTACTGAAACCAGCATTTTCTATCATGTTCATCAGTCAAGAGCACTTCAATCTGTTGACATCCAGACCTGATTGTCTAATGTGACCTCTGAAACCTTTGGAAAGTCCTTGACAACTTCAAATGTTTTATAAAGAAAAAAAAAAAAAAAAAAAAGGAGCAATTGTGTTCCACTTCTGTGATAAATGGGCTAAAAAAAAGAGCAGAGAAGATGTAGTAGCAAATGGCTCAGCATTTGCCAGCATATGAATCGGGGGTCCTTGCCATGCCATGCTAAGCTCGTGAGCATCTCTCATGTGCCACTTAGGATGAGCTAGTACAGATGTGTTGTCTTATATTACTGAGTCTGTGTTTGGACTGGGAAGAGCTGGGATCCTCTTCTCTGTACAGGGGGAAAATTGTCTTTTAATCAGACCATTTCATAATGACACCCTACCATACAAATAAAGAATTTTATGGTAGAGTCACAGTGTTTGAAGACTTTGGCCATGTTTTCTTAGCAAGTAGTGTGACCCAACAGCAGCAGGTCTATAAAGTGAAACAGTTGGTGCTGAGGACCCCTCTTATACACTAAAGTCATTTCAAGGCATTTACTCCAGACTAGCTCTAGCCACTTCCCATTAACCATCTGGTCCATCAATGTTTGGAGCACATTAGGTGTGTTCCTGCAACGCTTCTGCAGCACCTTTCAGTTGAGGTTCACCTGAAAGGAATCCAGCTCATCTGCTCCAAGACCACTCTGTGAGGTGAACCACACATCAGTAAGTGGAGACAACCAGAAGATTTACTCCAAAAGGGCACTCCTCACGTAAAATAAAACATGACTTTACACACACTCCTTGTTGGCAAGGTGCAGTGCTTGGTCTGGACAGAGAGGGCTGGCTCTACGTTTTTGCTTTGTGGCAAAGCTGCAAGGGTTGTGCTTCTTTCATCTGGCAATACCTGTGTTGCTGGTCCTCAGGCTGGTTAGAGAGGCTGCTGTTTCCTCCTCAGGATCTGTCACAAGTTGGGTGGTTCATGGCTTCACAGACGAGAGTTGCTAGAGCAAGGTGTCACTAATCAGCAGGGACTGTCCAGCAAATCTCACTGAGAATGAAGTAACTCACGTATTTAGAAACAGCCCAGAATGGGCTAGAAAAGGGAAGAGCCAAACCAGAGGTAGAAGAAGCCACCTTGCTCAGTTGTCCTAATTGGCCATGAGCTCCATCCTCTGTTCTGGCTGTGACATTGGCCATGTAGTCAGCCAAGGGCATTAAACAGGATAAAGTTCACCTGGAGTGATAAAGACCAATGTCACCCAGGATGACTTGACTTGTTGCCAACACCTTCAGGCTGCTGTGAAACTTCAGCTGACCTGGGCATGGCGGACCTTCCTTTCTACATCCACTCCAGATGTTGATATAGGTCTTAGCACCAGCATACAATTTTCAGTAGCCACTATAATCCTTTGAGAGGTATGATTTTGAGAAATTTCTTAGGCTTTTTGCTTTCCTGAGTCAAATTCACTGACTGGAGGAAATAGGTTTGTTGTAATCTAGTTTGCAAATATGTTGCTTCCACTGATCATACTGTAAAGATGAATGGACCTTGTCGGTGTTTCATAGGAGTATGGGTCTTAAAGCTATGAACATTAAAGATCGTTGAAGACATAGGATATGCAAGGTGCAGCACTGGGACAAGATAACAGTCATATGAAATGGACATTCAGAGTTTGGCAGTGATTTTCCAGATCAGAGTTTTGCAATGATTTTCAGAAGAAAAGGAGAAGACTAATTGTTGCATGGATGCTTTGTTAATTTGAAGGTAGATGCGCTCTCTGAGATGTAATCTGAGCAATTTTAAGATGCCCCTGCCATTGTTGGGCCCTACCTGACAACATCACTTGCCTTAAAAGAACATGTGAATGTCTTTAGACCATCTCAGTATGAACTCAGTCGGGTTTAATAACCTTTTGCCCCATAGCAATCCTGAGCTAGCCAAGAGTTATTTTTAATCACACGTGGTGCCTCTCACTACAAGTGATCCATGCAGCCCCAAAGATCAGCAGGCATCAGTCATCCGCACACCACTCACATACCATATGAAAAATGTAGCTCGTGACCTCCTGCTCCCTGAAGAACAGTCGATATTAAAAGCAATCCCACAATATTCAATGGTACAGGCAGAGGTCGGATCAGGCTGGCCTTTGCTAATGCACTGTGTCAGTATTTCTTTAGTGACCTCATCAGTCCGCTCAGAATTATCTTTCTTTAAAAGATGTCATGTCTGTCTCCTTATGAAGAAAACCTTCTGGGTGAGATGCGATCTTGTGTGTTCCTGCATCTAGAGAGAAGCAGTATCATGGAAGAGGCAGTCTGACCCCTTTAACTCAAGGGGATTTTAACTCTGAAGCTTAATGACACTTTAATTGCTACCTGTCCTTTAAGAGAGAGAAATACAGCCATTCTGGGACTGTGGGTTTCCGAGTGGTGTGTAAGGGAAGTACCAGGAGATGTACATGTTAAAAAATGCTAAAAACACGTCTGCAAGCATCCGAGCTGAGATGCAAGAGCAGATGGTCTTCTATGAGAATGAGGGATCGGCAACTGCGTCACCAAGTCCACGAGTTCAGTCTTTGTTGTAGCGACACTAAGTGATTTTCACTCAGCGTATATTATTCATCAGAGAGTGTGTATGTGTGTGTTTTTAAATAAAACATGATTATGTTTCCTTGGTTTGGGGTTTGCATACTTTAAAGCTGAATATCTTTCATCAGTTGGTTTGGCTTTCAGACTTTGGCATTTTAATCAGACTAAATAAACATTCTCAAACTTTCTTAAATGTATATGCAAAAATGTTCAAACAGTTTAATTTGCCATAAACCTCATCTTTCCACAGAGTTCCAAACTACCATTTTAATTTTGCTATCACATATGTCAAGCTGCCAAACTCCACGTATAAATCCTGAGGGAGGACAATAGCGGGTAGGGAGTAAGTTTGGAGAGGGTTAGGTCTGTTTGTTTGCTGCCTTCTATTTGTTTGGGCTTTAGATTCGCACAGTTATTTTCATTGTCTTCCCTGCAACAACGAGAAATTTATGTCTACAAAAGTGAGCCTTGTAGTCTCTGGGGATTTCAGAAAAAATAAAAAAAGACATGCTGTAAGATTTGCAGTACACTGATGGAAGCTGGCAGTTCTCAAATAGTAGGAAATGATTTTACTTTAGTTTCATTCTTCTGTATTTCCTACTCACTACCGCCCTCCTTTAGAGTCAAGCATTATCTGTGTTTTTTTTCTAGTGTTCTTCTGACACTTTTGCTCTCCACTTGACAAATGCAATCAAACTACAGAGCAGAGCAGAGCTGGTAAATTAAGGTACTTAAGATGAGTTGATTTCAGAAAACAGTCAGAATCTTGTGTGATTTTCAGACAAAACCAACTGAAGTTCATACGTGACTTTGCAGCCAGCATTGCCAGATCATTAGAGCAAAACTGTGGTTATGGGAGAGGAAGCAAATTGTTGTGCTCATATTTCTGTCATTGTATGATTTGGATTTCCCCCCGAAGAAACAGTCCGGAATTATTTAATTACTGCTGATTTCCCATTCACAAGAGAGGTTCTTCATGGAAACGCACACCTTCACACCCTCCCCTACAATACATACATTGTGAAGCAGTAATTGCACAAAACAGCTGCTTCCTATTTCCTCCAGGCTGGCTGCTTTGGGGAATGACGGCTCTTGAGAAGCCATAAACTGCAGGTTCCCCTCAGCATGTCACCCCCCTGGCTCTGAGCACAGCTCTGCCCCTCACCACCCTGAAGCCCAGGACGTTTGGCAACCCCTCATGTTCAGAGAAGCTTCTGCTCCACCAGTAGTCAACATTTTGCTCTTACATGTCTTCCAAGGATGGCCTCTGAGGTCGATGGACCTTAAATGTGCTCAGCAGGGACCAATGTGTTGCTGACTCCTCCTTCAGAGCCTGAATGGGTGGCATTGCTCCTTGGGGCTGACTTGGAGGGAAACCTTACAGCATGGGGTCCATAGGAAGATCCCAGGCTTCGTTTCATGCCATTGGAGCTGACTCTGATTTTTTTTTGCCTATATTACCCAAGGACACCACAGTCATGGTCCCTACTATAAGGAGGTGGGACAACAGCCTTGAACCAGTTTTGAAGACCTCAGAGATGAAAAATCCCCAAGTGGACAGCTTTAAGGGCTAGGAGCTCGAGGCACGTTTAACGAGGTGCTGTGCCCGTGGTGAGGGTGGAAACTGTTTGGTAAACAGAGCGGTTGGTATCAGGCACTGTGAGCCACAGAGAGGTCCAGCGCGGACCCATCACATCATCTATTTAAGCAGGCTTGTTCACAGAAAGTGGCTTGATGATTTGGGGGAATGTTTTGTACACTGTGAATGTTAAATGACCCCTGATAAACAACAAAAAACCTATTAACAGGCTGCTCTGAAAGCTATCAGGCTTAATTATCTCAAAATACGGGGTTTTGCCAGACTAAAAAAAAACCCTGTTATTTATTTTAAAAGTTTTGAAAACATCTGTAAGCTAAATATTTTGGATGTGTATTTGTATATTTACATGCACATGTATGTGGTGATTATTCAATGAGAATGGACTTCAGCTACTCATTTCTGTTATTTCTTCTTTTTTTTTGGCTCCAGTGCTATTTTCTGAGCTCCAGCAGTAAAATGCTTGGTGTCAGCGAAATGCATATTCTTTCCCCGCAGTTTTTGGCTTTTGAAGGAAGATTTGTTCTCACCCTCCCAAAACAAAATCCTCACCCACAGCCTGCTTGAGAAGTCCTTTGATGTCCGCTTACTCAGTATAAAGATACAAGGCTCTAGATCTCAACCCTCCCCTGTTTGCCATCCCAGGCACTAGTTCTCCCATCTAACGAAACGTTGCAAGAGGGCAGAGTTGAACGTCACATCTAATCATTGATCAGACCATAATGAATCGCATTTATTATATTAACACACTCATGCTCGTGTGAGCAACTTCTTTTTTTTTCTTAGAAAGGGGGATAAAATATAGCACTCTTTTTGTTTGTGTTACCAAGGATAAGGAGTGGAATTATTTCAACTTTTCTAAAAACCAACCCAAACGCTGGCTTTTCCAGCTGCAGGATTTGCATACATTAAATGAAAATGCTTATCTGATGGTTCATGCTGAGTGCGGCATTGCATGCAGTCATTAACGATCAAAATCTTTCTAATTCAGGTGTTAAATTTTAATTAAGGCACTGTGCTGATTAATACCAAATAACACAAGGCAGGAACAACTGCATTTCGCTCACAAGGGACTGGCTGCCATGCAGACCTAGTGGTGTCAGAGCACCCTCATTAAATGGAGCTCAGCTGTGCTGCATTACCCTCCAAAATCCAGTGGTGCAATTACCATTTCCACCCTTATATATCAATTTGTCCTGTATTCAAAGCACTGTCCTCTGCCTTGCACAGGAGTAGCTAAACGGATTGTCAAGCCTCATCTTTCTTTCTCTTCGTTGGCTTTGTGAATGAGAAACATTTTACTGGTTCCTAAAGGTGCACAAGGTAAGGAAGAAATAGCTACCACTGCCTTTTCCATCCTCTGGCCTTTTGATGGCAAATACTATGCCAGAAATTACACATCTCTTATGTCACTTGCATGTATTCTGTTAGCAACGTCAATCCCAAGAAACAGGTCAAGACCAGCATTGAAAGCTGCCACCTCTGCTCCGGGTCAGCAGAGGCCATCAGACTCCCGGCTCTTCTTATTTACTCATCCACTTGAGCCGCTGTCTAACTGGATTAAGTGATCCGATCCATCACATTTGTGATAATCTCACTGAAGCAATTGATTGGGAAAGAGTAGATGAATGCAGTCCCGTGAGCCCCAGTTTGCTGTGGCTCATGATACAGCCACTTGCTCCATGGCTGTGGCCGAGCCCTTTTGAGTCAGTGGATTTTAAGTCTGGCTTCCTACTCTTTTCTCACATGCCAGAGAGCATACGAGCCTGACAGTGCTCACTGGAAGACACTACTCTTCATACACCTGCCTTTGCTAGTCACCAAGGTGCTGACTATAAGGTTAAAATATATATTTTATATATGAACTGCAATATACTAAAGAGAGGGCTGGCCGTGCCTTAATCCAGACCCAGAATATCATTGTGCTGCCCCAACATAATGAAATCCTTCGTGTTTACCCATTTTCCCTAAAATGCCTTGAATGCACTGTTTGTTAAGCAGCGAATAGATAAAACCATTTATCTATAAAACCCAAGGTAGACAACATAGGTGCAAAGCCGGTAAGAACAGGTGAAATAAATAAAAGATCATGACCCTGCACTTACATTATCCCTAGTGGCTTCTCTTCTGTTTCATTATCCGCTCTCAGTGCTCTATCATCTTGAGATTGCATGCATTGGATAGATCTCCAGACTAGTGCACCCCATTTGGTTATATATCATATATAATATATTTGATTATATAGTCTGGATCCATCACCAGAGGTCATTCAGGTTTGGCTCCCATTCATCTCTTTCAGGGCACAGGACACTCTTGTCTTTCCCTTCATCCAGCCGCCTGTTGCCACTACCCACTTCGGTTGTGTTCATGTCCCTTGAGCGTTGGCCCAAGCAGTTCAGCCCTGCCCATGAGGGCAGGAGGTGATTTTTCTGACCCAGTTTAGGACATCTAAAAATTAGACATCTAATTCTGGGCTATTCACCCCACTGTCTCCCTACAGTCAATGAGAAGTAGTAGGTGCCTCCAACAGGTGGTTCACCTCATCCTAAAATTGGTATCTAAGATCAGATGAGTGGCCTCTGGACACCTGTGGCCAAGAGGAAGCACAGTGTGGGGTGACTAATTTAAAATTAACCATCTGATTTTGACATGTCTGAGTTGAGATGACAGAAATCCTTCCCTTCCTGTAATAACTATTTTTACTCAGACTAAGCCTTCACCCACACCTTCAGGCTGGACTTGGGAAAGCTGTCTTGGACGTCTGAACCCCTTCCAGAGTATACTAGGTTTTTTTCAGAGCTAAATGATGACTGTCCCTTTTTTTTGGATGGAGTAAAGGGAAGAGAAAGTTTGGGGACCTGTCCCTTTGCCCTGCTGTATCAGAGTTTCTACCAAGAGTCATGATTTGTGACATTGCTTTGTCCTGCTCTGCATGGGGAGAGAGGTAGGGGAGGAGCTTTTCCCACCACTGGTGGAAAAAGTGGTGGTGGGTCATAGGCATGAGTGTCTGGGAGGTCAGTCAGGGTCCCATGAGAAAGGCAGGTCCCTCCCAAGGATAAACTGTGAGGTCCCTCGGTGCCCTGAGGGGCTTCATGCTGCCCCACTGCATCTGTAGAGCCAGATGGCTTAATGCCGCTCTGTGCTGGCACTGTAGATCAGCTTCACCACCACTGAAAAAACAGTTTGCTGGGAGCACCTGGGCCGTCATGAGAGGCCGTGAACTTCCTACCTGATGAGCAGTGATGACAACCCAGGTGAGGCGGCAGCTGTACCTGACTGCTGAGTCTACGCACACGTGACTGCAAGAGAATTAACCCCAGACAGTGAGTGCGTATTGCGTGGAGCTGATTATTCACTGCGCGTAGCAGAACAGGTGGGCTGCTGTCAAGCAGAAGGACAAGTGCTTTACCCCCTCAGAGGCTGGAAGCCAAAAAATGACACTTCTTTTTCTTTGGCCGCTCTGGCAGAGTGAAGATTTTTCTGAGCTCCCTTGGGGGAGTTAAAAATTGAGGAACATGGAGGCCCTTTGCACTCCCGGTGCTTCATCCAGTGCAGAACACAACCAATGCCCAGTGTTGTCCCAGGATAGCAATGGCAGTGCTGCCATCCATGCAGGCAGCAGCAGGGGTGGAAGAGGGCTGTGTTGCCTGTCCTGCCTTCTCCCCTCTCTGTACAGCAAACGCAGCACAACATCCAAGTAAATACATTTTTAGCAAATGCAAGAGGTAATGTCAGTGAAAATGTTATAGTTGTGGGCTGGTAGGTTTGCAGAAAAAAAAAAAGAAAAAAAAATCCTACCAAGGTTTAAAATTGCAATGGCTTTTAATGTATTTCTTGTCCCAGTATTTAACTTTCATGCGTTGAAAGCAGCCAGGAGAAACTGCTAAAGGTGCAGTTAGTGGCAATTGTCAAATTGTCTATCAAATGGGAAAAGCAGAGTGGGTCAATAAAAATAAATAAAAGGGATGGTCCCCTGGGTGGGATGGAAAAACCAGGTCTTTTGTTAGTCTGAAAATAACCTATTTCTCCCTCAGTAATGAAGGGTATTTCATTATATAGAAAAACACAACTGAAGTAGTTGTGAAGTGACTTAGCCTGAGAGTGCTCATTGTCCAGTGCACCACAGTAACTGTGTAAAACCAAACTGCCACAAAACAAACAGCAAAAGAGGCTCTTCTGGTTGCAGTTCTGAGTGCTGCGCCCCACTATCCCCCAACTGAAACAAGCCACACACAGGAGCATGTTTTCCCCACAGGCCTCTTATTAGTCCTATAGGACTTCTCCCAGATATTCAGATTTGCTAATAGTACTTACCTTCTTCCCGATCAGGTAGTCTGGCAACACCACTGCAGTTACTCTGACTAGAGCTCCTCCAATCCCAGTGCAAAACTTCACACACAACCCAAGCTCTACCTCTCAAGAAGAGGTGCTGGTTCATAGCTCCATATGTACCAGGGTGAACTCCCCAAATTGTTTTTACTCCTCAGTGCAGGCAGGTTTGACCTCTGGCCTTTAAAGATCAAAGGCTACGGTCTGACACCATTGCACCGTCTAACTTCCACTTCATTTGGTCTGTTTATGCGGCCACTATTTTCCACATCATTGACAAGGCACTGGGTGGGTGATTTGTCACAAGGTTGACAGTTATAGACCATAATGTATATAAATAGCCCCTGTTTTTTAAGGTAATCAATGGAAAAATGAGGATCAGAGTCGGAAAGGTTACAAATATATGTATTTATTCCTCTCTTTTGCAGACACAAGGGGCAGGGGTCTTCACTGGAAACTTCCTCATAAAACATGTATATAAAACGGGCCACCCACGAGCCAAGTCCTCAGCTGACGCAGGGAAACTGCAGCTCTGTTGGTGACACAAGGGCCGTCTTTTTATGCCAGGCTTTATTTTGCCATCACAGAGCTGTGCTTTGCAGCTGTGCTACCTCCACAGGGCAGGGTCTGTAATGTGTGCAGGTGCATGAGGCACCCCACAACTGCGGGGCAAATAGCCAAAAAGCCCGGCGTACGATGTCCACTGATGGCTGCTTACAGAGAGGAACAGAGATGTGTATCATGCTGCTTCCCAGCAATGAATAAACGTTCTTCCTAAGCTAAACGTTGCAGCCAGACCCTTGTGTTTAACAGCCATGAGAGGGCTTAACCACTCTAAAATTATCTATTTCCTTTGTCTATTTCCTCTTGAATCGCTTACACCTTGGCCTCCACAGTATCTTTTGGCAATAGATTTCAGTTTAATGACGTACTGTATGAAAAGTGCTCTCTTAGGTTCATTTTAAACCAATGTTTGATGATATCGCTGCATGCCTAATATTTCCTGTATTATGAGAAACAAACCAGTACTATTTTTCTATTCCTCTTTGCTGCACTATTTGTGATTTCACAGACCTTTATCTTTAGCTCCTCTTTATCACTTTTCCAAGCCCAAAAGTTCTCTGTTCAGTTTCCTCTGTTTTGTGAAAACCCTTCTGCACCTTTGATCATCTCTGCCTCTCATCTTTCTCTCTCTTCTCTAGTTTTTCAAGATGAAGTCATCAGAACAACACAGAATCTTCAAAATACGGGTGCACAGAGATTTCTGCAGTGGTATAATGAAGTCTGCATTTTATTCTCAACCTTAGATTTCCTAACGTTCACTTGGTCTCTGTCATGACCGCTGAGTTTGAGCCAATGTTTTCAGAAAACTATCCACAGTGTCTCCAGCATCTCTTTCATGACTGATATCAGTACATTAAAAACATCATTGCGTACACATAGGTAGGTTTATCTTTTCCCCCACGGCTCTCCTTGCACTATTTGACACTGAATTCCATCTGCTGTTTTAATGCTGTATAACTCAGTGCCCCAAAATCCTCCTGTAGCCCCTCGCAGTTGCCTCTGGATTCTGTTCTCCTGAATGTTTGTGTCACCTGCAAGTTGTGGCACTCGAGTGCCTGTCCTTTCTGGGGTTGGTTAGGAGCAGGAAGGGGTGGCAGAGGTGCCAGCACAGAATTGCTGTGAGTTTGGCTTCTGCTCTTCTCCAGCTTTATACGGGGGAGGCTGGGCTTCTGCAGGGGGCCGGCGGAGGCTTGCTCAGTCCATGGAGACAACAAAATGGAAAGCGGCACTCGTGGCATGTGAGCTGCAAGAGGAGCTGTTATATATTGCGTGCGCACAACGGGCTTTTTATGGCCTCATTAAAGTCAATGGGAGCTTGCCATCTGCTTCAGCCAGGGCTTCATCAAGGTGTAAAAATACTATGCACTGTTTAGATGGTTCGTTTTCCTGAGCACTGGCTGATCTTTGCCATGACTGCCGAACTAGGTATAAGTTATCGCTTCTGGTTTTCAGGAGGGAAAGCAGAAACTGAGAGTAACGCAGAGATTTCAAAGATCATGACTGTCTCTCATCCACTCATATGTGCCTGAAGGGAGGGAATGAGACGCAGATGAGGGAATTCTTGGCAACTTGTTTTATGTGGCATCTCCTGTCAGCAGGTCTCCATTTCTGTCTGACTTTATGATCTCTTTTTCTCAACGTTGCAACTCCAACACTTCACAGTAAGCAGGGAGTCTGCCGGGAAAGTTGTGAGCTAACTAGGTGACAGCGATAGTGAGACACAATTGCTGAAGCTGTAATAAACACTATTGATTTTGAATAAACACGTGGGTAATATTGATTTGGAGTAGCTGTCTCTTAACGAGTGGAAGGACTGACTGGCTCCAAACGATGGAGAAGTGGGAGTCATTTTCTGGAACGAGGTAAGGCAGGTTTCAGTCACAGTCTGTTTCCAGCATCCTTTTTCTCAGTCATGTTGGCAGATAAAGGCATAAGAACCACAGGACTTTGTAACTGAATGAAGAATTAATAAAATGTTTTAGATGGATTGGTAGAAGAAGGGGGACAATGAACAGTGTAAGCAAGTGGTGAGAGAGCCATGGTCCAGTGCTTAAGCAGAGGTTGACATCTGAATGATACGTAAATGTTAAAGGGAAAAAGAAGAAACGTTTTGATGAAGCATAGCTGTAAGAAGCTAGGAAAGACTAGCAGTGAAAACTTAATACTGTGATTTTCCATCCATGGCTGGCAGAGTTCCCTCTAGATCTGTGGCTCATGGATGGACCACCAGGTATGAGTCATATCTGGATAGAGCAGCCTGGATGCCCTCTCCCAAAATTTCTACAGCAGACCCACTCCTTCCCATTTACAATGCAGCAATCTTCTCTTATTCACAATGGCACATGCTATCGGTTCCCACAATCAGTTGCACAAGATTTCAATGGTGACACCATTCCTGGAAAAGTCACATGGAAACAATGTTTGTAGATCTCTTTAAATAATATTAAACATAATTGATGTCATAAAACACGGGGCCAAACCTGCCACCTGTCATCAGACAGCTCTCGGCTTATGCCTTGAACAAAGGCAGAAGTGCCTTAACACTTCCCGTTTCTTGATAGGCAGCTTCCAGATCTTTGGGTCAAGGATGCAACTCCCACCTCTGACACTTGCTTGGGGTAACTCTCTGTCCTGGCAGACAGCCATAGGAATGTTTCTGTCCTGGATGGTGCTGTAAAATAACTTCAGACCACTCAACCAAGCCCCAGAGATCACCAGTGGCCCATGGATCTCAACATGGGACCCAGTCGTCCCGCTATCCCATGGATATGTGGGTTATATATGTGCAGTAATGTCACGAAGGCCTTGCACAGAAATAAAGAGATTGAGCTCCTTTGCGTAAAATCACACAGAAAGGAAAAGTAGGGCATCTGGGAGGCAAACCCCCCCATTTCTTACAACTCCCTAGTTGTTCTTTCTGCATGGCAGCAAAAAGGCTGCTGTATGCAACAGGGGTCTGCTGAAATGAGGGCATTCCTTCTGCACATACATATTCAAAGATTAAAGAGAAAGCTTTGAAATATTTTCAGAAAAGGGGTCAATTATGTAGATTTTACATGGCTTGTTATTAAGGCCAAAACTCACATCATTTTCACAAGGGCTGGAGGATACCAAGGCAAAGATGTAAAGGCCTGAGTCCAGATTTGCCAGGAAGAAGGGAGGGAGAATCAAAACATTGTTAATTATATCCTCTCAAGAAAGGACTCATGGTGCTAGGAATTCATCCCAAGAGGGTAATTTCAGGGCTACAAGTTGTAATATATATTATTGCTGGTCTAAGCAAGAGCAAGGAGGAACTCTGACTGTGGTACTTTCGGTAGCTTTTTGCAGGGGACTCCACTTGTAACTTAAACAGCCTATTCTGGGAATATGATATCCTTCCCCCAACCTGTCTGAACCCTTTCAGCACCAATACAATAATGGGTTGAAAGAAAACTGGCCAACAACTATTTCCTTGGACTTTGCAAACCCATTGACAAAGTTTCTGACAAAAGCTTTATAGAAAACCACAGGCATTTGGTGAAAGGTAAAGTATTGTGTCATTGATTAAAAACCTGGCCAGGACAAAAAAAACAGAGCAGCAATTACTAGTTAGCTATTACAAAAGTCTATCACAGGGAACATTTTAGCCATCTTTTCATACGTAAATAAAAGACCTCATTTAGAGGAATTAAGACTATTATATTTCTTTTATATCCAGCTAGAATTCCAGAAGTATTACTTTTCTCAATTAATATCGTACACATTCATAGGTTATTAGAAGGTTACTGAAAACAAGATGTCTTGAAGTAAAGAATAAGGCAGGTTTTATAATTCCCTGTGCAGGGTTTGGTGTATTCCTTGAGTCTGGAAAGGAAGGCTGTGTCTTGGTGTTGGAAAAGTGCTTTTGTGTTCATAGTTTCCACAGTGCAAAAAAGAGACTGGAGAATGTGTGGGAATGATCAACATACCTGGTCCAAAACTTCACTGTAGGTAAAGTATTATATTTGGATGGTAATGAAAATTTAAAAACCCAGTAGGGCAGCTTGCTGTTCCACAGCTGATCAAAAAATGATCACATAACATCATTTTTGAATGGAAAAGTAGATTTCAAGTAAAGATTTAAAGATCAAGAACAGGTATCACTTCCCATGAGAAAATATCCGGTTTTCTGAAAAAGCTAAAACATTTGGGCCCAAACTGTGTTTTCTAGAGAAAATTGTGGCATCTTATGAAGTACACAGCTTACATCAGAGGGAAAAACATTTTCTGATCAGCTTTGTAGCTGTAGTCCAATTATTTCTGACTTCTTAACATGAATTAGGTAGGAGTACAGCGATGATGCGGTAGTGGTGTAGCACTTTTCTTCTAGAGATGTCAAAACATTTTACAAAGGCGTTGGTGTCTCTTTAGCATAGGAAGACTGAAGAGAAGGAGAGCTGAAGGAGGTACCCAAAGCCAGCGTGAGACCCTGGAAGGGAACCTGCACATCCTAACTCCCCACACAGGTGCCCTTTATGTATGTTATTATCAAATGAAAATCTCTGAGCTGATCTTTCAGAGTTGGCAAAAAGAGGCAATGAATAGTCACAATTACAAAGCTAACTCTGACTTTTTCTAAAGAGGAAAAATATAGGACTGCCCATTTATCTCCAAACTGAATCGAAGGCTATGCAATTCCGCATGAGTATTGTTATTTTCCTTTATCAGCAAGGCATTGTTTTGTTGCATGAAATCTGTATGTTCAATAGATTTGATTTTCCAGGCAGCTGGGTTATCTTGCACTGTGAAGGCTCTCTCTTAATCTCAATTGCCGTGCTTTTCTCAGTGCCGTTCCCAGCTGCTCAGAAATGAGCACGGTGCTTTCATCTTTCTTTTCGTGCTCTTATTAGGTGTGACAGTTTCAACAATACCCGTATGTAGAAAAATATGCAGGTTTTAATTTGGTTTGTAAAAATGTGATTGTTAAAAAAATATAGGCAGAAAGATGTTGCATTTAAATAATAGAAGTCCTGCCGTAATCACACAATAATGATGTATTTCTTTAGAAAGATGGGGGGGGTGTTCAGTTTGCTCTGAAACGTAATTGCAGCCAAACCTTATTTATCCTCAGGAGACAAGGGAACAGAAAAGAGCTGAAATATGCAGAGTTGGGCTATAGGTGCTTTTCAAGTGATGGTGACACACAATTAGGATTAATATATGTATCTGATCAATTGGTTTCTGGTAAAAGCCTTTTGAGAGACTAGACTGTTGATTATCCCCTTCTTTTCCTACCCTGAGAAGGATTTTTTGTGTAAAGAAACCCTCCCCTGTCATGAGGGGGCCATGATTTTAGAGAGCACCTATTGGCATGACTGAAGTACCGACACCGCAGGAGAGAAAGGGGGAGCAAAACTACTTGGGAGGATGGGATGCTTCAGTGGAAGACTTTCTGCTCCAAACCTAAGCAGAGTGTTCAATGTCACAACCAAGATGGAAATGCCTGAAAATTAGTGTCAGCCTTCCAGCTATCCTGGTGGCTGAGCATGTGCAACGGGAAAGAAAGATTTCTCCGGCTGCTTTCAGCACTCGGTGTATTGTCATTTCTGCTCCAGTTTGCTCTCTTCCAGTGCAAAGAAACGTTTCACAACACGGCTTCTCTGAAGGCAGAACCGACGGTTTCTTTGTGCAGAGAGGGCCAAGCGTGCTAAAATCATGAGATATGATAAAGCGGTGGCCGTACGCAGCCTTGGTCCAGACATCTTTCTGCTCGCAGCCCTGGGGAGAGCAAAGGGGAAAGGGATATGCCAAGAAGCAGGCAACGATGTGATGGAGGGGGGATTAGATTTGCAAAGGTACCCACATTTGCTTTTCCTACCGATAGTTACAGCATGCAAACCAAGTTCCCTTTTGCAAAGTCGCCTGGGCTGCAGTGTTGCCGATGGTTGAAGTTAACAGGCTGCACTTAAACCAGGGCGACTGAGAAGTCATCACACATCCAGCTCAGCCAGCCCTGCTGTAGGCGTGCTGACCTGGGGGCCAGAAAGCCCTCAGCTCACTGCTCTAAATCCAGCAGATCCCAGGCAGGGCTCCGGTGAACCTGGCGTCACTCCGTCAGGAAAACAAGAGGATGGTCTCTTTTCTGGACCACAGTCACTCTCCCATCTTCATAAAAAAAAATGGCTTTGACCATTTTGAATTGTGATATTTATGCAGAAGGAATGCACATTTGTGCTGGAAATGCCATCATCACGTCTAAGCTAATGTCATTTGGATAAGAGGGGACTATTCATATCCCCTGGAAATGTTGCCAACAAACTAAAACAGACAAGTAGGTATGAAGCCAGCCTGCAGACTGTTCACTTTGGACTATTTTCTTATTGCAACCATGTTTATGTGATATGCACTGAGTACAGAATCACTGCGGACTCTTTCAACATCTAACCGACTGAGTATTTGACCCCTGTATTTCAGAAGATGTAGCGATACTGAAATTTTAGATACCTGAGGCTATAATAAGAACTGTAAAGCATTTTTCTTTTCTGTGTGAAACTCAGGAAAGCAGCTGATCTGCACAATAGCCTATTCTGCATTATTAAAGGATTATTGGTAAAGGTTTGATCTACAGTCCAACCCTCCTGGGTTGGTCTGCCCAGGGCAAGAGAGTCCTTTGTCTGATGTAGTTTACTGAAGTTTTCTAACAAAATAGATTACCAGCAAAAGCATTATTTTGCCAGTGCAAGTGTGCCTAAGGACTTTGCCTATATAAGAAAAACTGATTTAAAAAAAAACCAAACAAACAAATAACAAAATACAGTAAGCCGCTTCTCACCAATGATCTGAAAAATGACAACACTTCAAGCAGAAAAAGGAGTCCCGTGTTAGACTTTCTCTAGCAGCAGATGAAAGCCTTCCCCTCCTCGTGGCTGTTTGCTCCTTCTGCTGTAACTTACTGCTCTTCGCAGGGCAGATAATATAAACCTCATTTATCCACATTCTCTTTTTTTTTTCCTTGCATCTTTTTCCTTTTAGCGGAGATTGTTTTTCTAATCCAATATCTCCCAGATAAAAAGGCACACCAGCTCTGGGAACTGGGGAATGGATTTGGGTTTGGGGAGGCTGTGGAAGGACAGGAGCCCCTTCTCTTACTGCTGCTAGATAAATTGTCACACAAAGCCATAGTCTGCATGTCTGACACTAGTGCTTACAGGCTGCAGTGCTGCAGGATGAGTTTTCCTTGGGTGAGATAATTTTACCTCCCAGGTGGTTATCACTAGTGGGTAATAAATCCAATGATGTTTCTAAGTGACCATTTAAAATGACGACCACTTAATTATCTATGGGACACTGACTTAGAGTAAATCTATATAATCTGTACAGTTGTGGGGTGGTTTTTTTTCCTCAAAATCCCAGATGTTAAAGATGTTCTTATACTGCATTAAAATAAATAAATAAATAAATCCTTTAATAGATTTCAGATTACCTATGTGAGGTCCTGCAGGAATAAAAAGTACCTTGAGGAGAAACTATAGCAATGCAGCAGTGGTCAGCTCTGGCAGGCATCACACCTTGAAGATGAGGATGAAAGGCCATAATGCAGTATGTTGAGGGGGTTTCTCCATGCCCAGCCTCAGCACGGTCCTGGAAACCCTCTGAGGAACGCATCAGCAAAGTTGCTTCAAAAGAGGGGGGCCAGTGGAAGAGCAGCTCCAAGCGATGAAGTAGAGAGATCATTGCAGGAAGAGGGAGGCCAGGCCAGGAATATACCCTGCATTCTGGCTCTCCAAAGGTAGATACACTTAAAAGCAGTGATTAGTGATAGCAATGAGGCAGCACCAGGCAGGAGACAAAGCTGCACTATCAGTGCTGGCCTTGCTGGAGACCTCTAACGAGAGAGAATGGGGTCAACAAACATCTGAAGAAAATACTTTTGGTGATTACAGGCAAGAAGTGTTCAAGAGGTTGAGAAGTATCTCCTGAAATGAAACCCACTGCTATTGCTATTTCATTATCATTATTGCTGACAATATTTCCTATAATTTATCTGCTCGGGTGACTTAACACAAGAGCAGGATCTATCTTCTTAACAAGCCCCTGCCCATACCTGATCTTACCCTGGGGCCCCAGGAGATCCAGGGACTTACACAAAGTCCAAAATGTGGAGTTCCCCTTCAGCTTATCCCACCTTTGAAAACGAGCAGCGAGATTTCTGCATCCTGATGTGGTTTTCTGCCTGTTTTAGGTCCATGTCTGTGACGTGGACAAGGAGAGGTTGCTGTTCTCTTGGACGGGCAGCATTTCCCAGGCAAAGGCAACAGAGCAGTGGGCTCCACAGCCCACTGGTGACCTGGTGCCAGGACAAGCTGGGCTGCCCAGGTAAGGGTGCTGAGCCCAGGTGGTTTCACTCCCACCTTTCCACAGTCAGCTACAGAGGTAGCTGCTATTGCCACAGATGCGCCATTAACAGGTTAAGGAGGACTATAAGGAGCAGCTTGCTAATGATTTTTAGTTAGGGGAGAAAAAAAGGAGCTAAAAATGTACTTCTGCCTGGCAGGGTTGCTCTGCAGAACTCATCTTTTGCATTTCTTTTGCATCCTCCATCTGTGATTTCATGGTTAATTGACTTATCCATGCAATGTTTCTCTGAGGTATAGATTATCTCCACTTTCAGAGTGATAAAACCGAGGGCGTAGGAGTTTGCGACGTAACTTGCCCTAAACCCTCAAGGGATTACAAGGCAGGGGACAGGGTAGACCTGAGTCCCAGCTCCACACCCCCAAGGTGAGCTCCCTCTCTTTGTGGAGACATGCAAGAAACCATGCTCCACGTGGGTAAGAGCCACCACATGCTACACCCAGTGGACTGCAGCATTGCCCAAAATGTTGAGCAAGGATTTGATGGGTCTGGGCAGGGCACAAAGTGTGGAGTTGCTCTCGTCCCACATGTAAGCTATGAGGCACAAGTCAGGCCAGTGCTCATGGAGAAATGCCATAGCCACTGTCACGCGGTTGGCTTTTATTTTCAGTCATCCCAATGTCAATAACTGCACCACAGCACCGGCTGTATTGATCACGCTGATGTTTTGAAGATCGATGTTTGCAAAAGTCCTGGCTACAGCTCTTCGAGGTGATCCAAGCTCAGTCTTCCAGTCGTATGGCTGAACTTCATCCCCCTGGAAGCTGAGGGAGACTTTTACCTGTTATGGGTTAGAGGGAGACACATAACACATACCTTTGGGGTTATGTCTGCGTAGAGCTAATAAAAGACAAGCATCAGCCTCTCTTGAATCAGTAGGAGACAACTCCCACCCAACGGATTTCTTTCTCTGACTAAATTGAATCCTTCCCTAGACCTTCATTTGTGTGTTTGCAGAATGATGCTGCCTTTTAAACGGTTTTTAATAAGCAAAGTAAGGTAAATAAGGAAGAATAGTTAAGAAATTGTGATGACTTCACAAATGTAGTAGCAGATAAAAAGTGAGGAAACACCTGGAAAAATCAGGTTTCCAGCAGTCATTACATCCAGGTGATGTTAAGACTCTAGTGTAAAACGAATTAGCTAATTAGCTTACTGAACTGCTGTCCCTCACCTTTGAAAATGCCATGCACAACAGGCAGGTTTCAGGCAACTGGTACAATTTGACCCCAACTCCTTAAACCACAATTTTTGGATTTCGCCCCATATTGTATATCATCTACCATTTTTAAAAGTTTGCCTCCACAAGCGTGGTGACTGCACTTCTTATTGTATGCAAGATAACTCAGGAAGGCAATCACTGTCTTAGGATAATGAGCAGAAACCTTAATGAGATGTTTTCATCCTTATTTCTGCCAGGATTGTGGCACGGGAAACAAAAAAAGTGTGTTTCTGTTCTGCAGCTAGAACACACATGACCTTATCCTAACACAGGTCAAGGGAATTGAGCCTTAGAAGTACCAGTTTACTCCACTTACTATAAAGAAATGATAATGAACCAGCTGAGCTGGAGCCAGCCACACAGTAGACATTTGAAGTTACCTGAAACGAAATCCCACCTCTGAAGATTGACCCGGCTCAGTGAGTTTTGTTGCTGTTTCCAGTTGAAGAAAGATTGGGGTCCCTGAATTTTAACAGCGTCTAATAGTGGCATGAATTCCAGCATCAAATATTAATTCAGATGAGGCTTTGATGTAAGTGGGGATTGTTGCTTAGGCTGAAAACAGGCTGATGATATGTATTCATTATATGTAGAAGCTCTCCTGTGCCTTGCTGGGGATGCTTTGCCGGCATCATTATTTTACATCTTTATTGACATTCTGGGAGATGGATAAATGTCCCATTAGCCCAGTAAAGATGGAGAAATGAGGCAGCAGGGAGACCTCAGATTGGAAATATTCTTAGAAGAATATCTGTATGACTGTGGCTCGTGCAGTGAGAGGGGCTGGCACTCTGCAGACAGTGCCCCGTCCCTGCCTCTGAGAGCTGAATCTGAGGGGTAACAGGGTTTGAGAGGACCAAGAGTTTAAATGAGCTGAACAGGCTCAGAAAAGTAGACGTGCAGGAAAGGAAAAGGTGATCCCCCACCTCTGAGTGTCTTTAGCCTTGACTTCTTTCCAAGGGCGAGGAAATCTTGCTCAGAAGCCATCACAGCTGGGACACAGAGTGACCGATAGCTGCTCAGCCAAAGTGCCTCCCCAGGGATGCTTGAAGCTCACAGAGGACAGTAACCCAAGGAGGGGCTAACAGGCAGCTGCTGAAGCAGGCGCACGTGTGGAGATAGGAATATCCATTACAGCAGAAGGCAGCCACACGCTACTGGCATAAGCCAAGCACAGCCTTTATTTGGGGGGGTGACGGGGGCCCCAGTTGAGCTGTAAGGGAAGGACTGTCTGTCATCTATGCCAGAAAGTAAATCTGACAGAGACAGCGGTGACTCTGAGTCTACCAACAGTTCATGGGTCCAAGAGGTTGGGATTTATTAGGGGTTGAACAAACCAAGATAAAATATACGTAAAATAAAAAAATGTAAGATCATCATGGGGAAAAAACAGTATAGCTTCTTTCCCTGGGTCCTGTTTTCAGGTATCTGATTGTGTCCTGTGAGGCAGTCTGTCTCCATCAAATAAGAGGTGTGCAGGATCTACCTCACTTCTGTCATCCAGGTGATTCTGCTGCCTCCAGGGTTTTTCTAATGCAGATGTATCCTTTGAGAGCTGGGCAGCTGCAAAATTATCCCCCAGCCTTCACCCTCAGAGGGACCAAAACTGCATAGATGTTTTTGACAAGAGATGGTCTCTGGCTGCTCTTTTCATTTGGGGTTCTGATTTGCTTCAAAACTAACCCAGACTTTAAAGAAGATTAAAGAATCTCAGCATGAAATAGTATTTTACAGGACTACTTCTGAGCAACCCCAGATTATTATTACTCTCTTGTACTTCGTCAACCCCTTTCTTCCCCCCCCCCGTGTTCTATTTCTGCTTTATCCCAAGCACTTCTATTTATTTCCCTCTTCCCCAGGCCAAAATGACCACAGTCCAGGATTTGCACAGTTGTAATGACATTACGCTTCAGAGAAATGGTTATTTCTCACTTAATGCCTTGTCTGCCCTGCAAGAGCTGGGCCTCCTCTCCCAGTACACACAGAGACGTGTCTATGGAGCATCAAGTGCATTTATGAGCATTTGCAGAGTATCTGGGAGTCACCTTGCATCAGAGGTTGTTTTTTTACAGACGTAAAGTGGCTATAATCAGGTTTCTAACCGAGACCGTAATCGCCGTGCTTTAGCAGAGTTGTAGCTTTGGGAAACAGTGCTTAATTTGACAGCAATATTAACAGGGATGGCAGTGGAGTCCTTTACATTGGAAAAAACAGCTTCTGTTATCCTGTTCTGTTGATTTGTTCTTGCAAACCAAACACACTCAGTGTTTGTTGCTTTCTACACTGTAGTGAACATCGTGCCCTGTTTGAATGGTTACTGAAGTGGATGAATAAATCACCTATCTGACTGTTGAAAATGCATACATAGACCTAACGCTCTAGTAAAAGGCTTTGTAAGTGTTTTGGCTGTTAACATGCAGAACAGCAAATATACTGAGCAGCGAAAGGAAAATACAGCTCCATTTACAATTTAGGGAAGAAAGCCCCATCATATTTCCAGCACCAGTTTTGTCAGAAGACTCAGCAGGATGCTCAGCTTCATGGCTGCACCTGCCAGGAGCCAGGGCAGCCAGAGGCCATTTTCTCTGCTGGGACAGGGACTCTGGACAGCAGTTACTATTTTGAGTCTGTAGACTCATCTCCACAGCTCCTGTTTTTCATCTATAGATCCTCAAAACATTTACAGATCCTCCTGGTGAGCCAGGATGGAGGCAAGGAGAAACAACGCGGTCAGAGCCTTATAGAATCACAGAATTATTAAGGTTGGAAGGGACCTTTAAGATCATCGAGTCCAACCATTAACCCAACCTGACAAAACCACTTCTAAACCATATCCCCAAGTACCACGTCTACCCTTTTTTTAAACACCTCCAGGGATGCCGAATCCACCACCTCACTGGGCAGCCTATTCCAATGTTGGATAACCCTTTCAGTGAAAAAATTTCTCCTAATATCCAACCTAAACCTCGCCTGGCTTAACTTGAACCCATTTCCTCTCATCCTATCACTTGTCACCAGGGAGAAGAGGTCAGTCCCCATCTCTCTACAACCCCCTTTCAAGTACTTGTAGAGAGTGATAAGGATAACCCCTCAGCCTCCTCTTCTCCAGGCTAAACAGCCCCAGTTCCCTCAGCCGTTCCTCAGGTCACCAAGCCAGAGCTTGGTCCTGAGCACCTTGCAACTTGTGAAGAAGATGAGCTCTTCTTCAAACACGGCGGTCCCCATCTCTGCCGAGGTGGTCTATTTGTGTGGTTGAGAGGCAGATTTCCTTCCTAATCTACCACATTGGCTTAACAAGAATCATGATAATAACGGTTGAGGTAAATGCTTTCTAGTTGTTGGAGGAGGGTGGACAGACCCTGATGGCCGTGCTGAGCTGGGCAGGATGCTAAACTGGCTTTGCTGTAAGTCAGTCTCTCTCTCAGCCTTGTACAGAGACCTACAGTCTTCAGATACGACTTTTTTATGTCTGACTTATGAATCCAGAAGGCAGCTAAATCAATCTTATTAATACCTTGAGATTTTAATATTGCTCTGCTTTCGTGGAAAAGCATAACTGTTATGGAGAAATCAGGTCATTAGAGCCTTAAAGATGAACTCCAGAAAAATAATTGGTGTTTCCAGCCCTCACTAGAACTGGTGCCATAAAAGGGTAAGTTGGCAAATGATTTTGACAACACTTACTCATGCAAATGCTGCGTCAGTGGAACAGCTTGCACAGAGCACGGGTCTGCGCCTTCTTTATCTCCCCAGAGGTGGGTCCCTCTCCTTCTGGAACCATGGGGCAGATCTCAAAGGACTGCACCAGCAATCTTGGAGAGGAAAACCTCCTGTCTCGGTTTTCAAAATACACCTTATAACTGGCAGCAAATAAACACAGCTCCAGTTTCTCAGCGCTGCCAAAGCAACACACCCAGTACAGCACAGTTCCTCCCCTTGCATCACCGACAAAGCTGCCAGCTGAACTGCGCCTGTATCCTTGGTGTCTTGGAGCGGTACCAAGCAGGGAGCACATAGATAAGCTGCAGCTTTTGCAGAACTGCTAGGCTCAAAAGGGACCCCAATGCCTTGCCACTGGCCAGTAAAAAGAGCACATTTCACTCTAAAAATCATTGCTGAGAATCTGGCCTTTCCCAGAACAAAGCTTCATATATGCCAGGAGATGACTTCAGAACGAGATCTGAAATACTGCGTTTTTTAACCCTGTTTATAACTTAATCTATAGCTGAAAAGGAGACTGAAGAGGTAGCGCTGTCCCAGAGAGGATGCACCCAGACATCAGCACAACCCTCAATCTGCGCTGTGCCGTGTCCTCCCCGCACCTCTTGGAGACGGGAGTCCCCGAGCAGGCAGCCCTGAGCTGCACCCAAATGGGGGGGCACCTATGCCCCGTGCCACCCCAGCCAGTGCGGGTCTCGCTTCCCCTTGCCATCCTCAAAAACATCAGCTTGCTCATCACCAGGAGGTGCTCAATCTGCCTGCGCAGCCCTGGAAGCAGCAGGTAGGACTCACCACCGTGCCCAGCACCTTTACCTTTTTTTGAAGTGTATCATCTAAAAAGGCATATAAAAATATTCAGAATTTAGGATTCTGTGTGGCTAGATGACTTTTTTTCACTGTTCACCCTTTAGGGGAACAAAAAAGACAGTAGAAGAAAGGAATTACAGGGCATTGTTTTTCCTGGATCAATGAACCAAAGCTAGATATTTTTTTCCAACAAAACAGCGAATTAATTGTTGAAAGCAGCTATTTTTAGTTTTTTTTTTAAAAAGAAAAAACTAAAAGGGGCTGGTTCTTGTAGGACATAAGCAAATCTTACCTATTTTTAGGTAACACCTGAACAGTTTACCTTTGTTATCGTATCAGTAGACTTGTAGGAAAAGTCACAATCTAAAGACTGCAGGGCCAGGCTGGGAAACTGGATCTCATAAACATCCCAGTTCCCTTCCCAACCCCCTGACCCACTGCAGGCATCGGTCCTGATTTGCAAATGCTGTTTTTGTGAGGGCTGTGTGGTGTTTTCAACTTTTATTCACAGAAGAGAAACAAAAAGCAGGGGAAATCTGGAGAAGCGGTGACGAGAGAAGCACAGTATCAGTAATATTCATACCATTTGGAAGCAAATGTTGCGCTTATGGAAAGTACACAGCAAAAATAAAAAAGCGAGCATGGAAGGCGCTCCGAGTGTTAAGTATTCATTAGTATTCCCCGCGCTGCCTGTTCTAAATATAAGATACGTTTCAACTTGGCCCCAGTATGTGACTGGTATGTTTCCCCCTGCCTTATATGATGCCATAGCCATGCGGATGCCGGGATGTCGCCATGGCAACTCTGTGATGCTACCTTTTGTTCCAGATGAAATGACCAGTTGCGAGGTCGGCCAGTAGTGTGCATACAGGACTTGGCTGGGCTGTGGCATCACCTATTGTCCTGGCCACCAACAGGTCTGGGAGGTGGCAGGCAGGAGGTGATGGCAGCTCTTTGCATCAGAGACCAATGGAGATAGGGTCCAGATCTGAACTCCCTCCACTTTACAGGACTGGTACAGGCAGCACAACCTGGGTCTGTGTTGGGATCCCCACCCCAAAGGTTAGGAAGGGTTTTGATTTACAGAAGTTTTATCCAGGCTTGGATGCACTCACAGCAGGTGAACAAGAGGAAAGCTGAGGGTTCAAATATATACCATAGAGTTTGGCTGTTTCTAGGACGGACACACACACACACACACACACACACAGAGTAGTCTGACAGTGAATATAAGGCTTTTATTGGCCATTTTCCCCACTACTGGGTAACTGGGGCAAGATTTATCTCCGGAGTCAGACACCTAAATTCGGTTATTTATGCCTACTTGGCTAAATGTCAGCAGATACCTCTGCTCTCCTTCTGGTCCATGGAGGTCTGTCAACGCAGTCAGCAGAGCCTAGAAAGATATTCAGCTCCAAGGCTGAATCCATCTAGGGTCTACCTGGCTCTAGGTAGACATCTACCCTGGTCTGCTGCCTAGGTTCCAGCAGATGTTTAGAATATGACAATATAAGGCGGTTTCAAGGTATCTATCTTGCTCCCATGATTAGTTAAGGAGCCAAGAGTAATTATATTCCCATCTTAACAACTTCTTCTGGGATGAAGTGGCTTGAATCCAGGACAGGATGAACCTCTGCAACATCTGTGCGAACCAGACAAGTGGGTCTCCTCTTCTGCAGATGGAGAACCGGAGATACACTGGGTGTAGCTGACCAGGCTCTGAGTCAAACTCTGCTCTCCTCCCCAGAAAGAGGGTGAGAAAGCAAGTGTTCACATGCTCCTTTTGCCTGTGTTGTGCCTTTGATCTGAAAATCGCAGGAGCGGAGGCTGCTGAACAAGTCTGTGGTAATTTGAGCATTGCCATGAGTCACAGCCCAGGGGAGGAACGAAGTGTCAGACCGTGGCACACACTATCGCGCCACTGCTCTCCTGGCTACAGCAACT
This sequence comes from Ibidorhyncha struthersii, assembly GCA_013398815.1. Lineage (NCBI taxonomy): Eukaryota > Metazoa > Chordata > Aves > Charadriiformes > Charadriidae > Ibidorhyncha > Ibidorhyncha struthersii. Next base: position 382,658 of record VZSZ01003998.1, read on the forward strand.
AAAACTTTCATTTTAAAGTGGGGATAAACTTCTCTGGTTACCTCAGTTGTAAAGTTATGTTATAAAGTTAAGCTCTGAATGTGAAGGGAGTTTGCAAACAGGCTGGATCCATGCAGAGGGTGATTGTCCTGCACCTGTAGCATGTGAAGGACAGGATGGTGGTCGCACAGACTAAAGCAGAGTATCTGCCCAGACACTAGTAGAGCTCAAGTCCTACCTGGTGCCTCTCCAGGTAGAGGAGACTGAAATATGATGCACATTCCCCATCCATCTGCTGCCTCTTCGGCTCTTACATTTGCTGGAAATCACCAGCTTTTTGGGGAGCCACGCCAAAATTTGCCCAGACAAGCCAGTTGGGTTTCCTGGCCCCACTGGTGAAGGTGGATGTGGACAGACCTCGCTGTCAAGCACCGCTTCAGCTGTAGCTCACGGTAATGCCATGCGGGGCTCATAACTCGCCCGGGGGCCCAGAGCATCCTCCAGGACGCACGTGGGGGTCGCAGCCTGCGTGCCCCAGACAGGCAGGCTTGTTGCCAGCTCACAGCCACGGGTGCTGCTCAGGCAGCACCATCCTTCTCCCCGTTCCTGCTCGTCCTGCTGAGCTGGGCTCTGCTCTGACTCATGCAGTATCAGCACAATTCCCCAATCCGTTCAGATCAGAGAGGCTTTGAGTGCTGCTGAACCAGAAAGGCGCCGGCTTGCTTTTCTGGTCCCAGACTGAATTACTCTTTTGGCCTTTAGGAAAACTACCTTTTTTTTTTTTTTTTGCTTGTAAACAGAGATAACACAGGAAACCTCATGAGGCACTGCAGTTTAGCCTAGTTCAAAGCAGAACTGAGCTTTAAAAGAGAACTGGGCGTTCATATGCTACCTTGGGTACACCATCCACATTATCATATTGTTTTAAAACTCAACCATGTGGCCTGAGATCCCCAAAATTCCCAAATGCTCCTCTTTTTTTAGGTTCGTCTTCACATTTTGAAGAGCCAAATTCCCGCGATGACTTGGGGGAGAGGATGTTTTGCAGATGCACGCACTTGTAAACCTCACGTCAGAGTCTGACACAACATTGCACAGCAGAAAAATCACAGTTGCTGTGTTTTACTGGAGCCTGGAGTTCCAGATACCATTTTTAGAGCCACTTATTAAAGTCTTGTAAATATCAATAGCAAAATATATACATCCAGCAAGAAATAGATGAGCCTGCCAGCATTGTACAGTGTCTCTTTAGCTCCAGAAAACTTATCTCTGCCTTCAATATGATATGATCAGATCCGTTCACATTTAATAAGGAGCTGAGTTTAGCTGAGAACAGTTAATTATCTTTTAAATTAATATTAATCACTGTAGGGGACACCTCCCCTCCCTGTTTTTACCCCATAAAGAATAATAAGAAAAATGCCCTAAAACCACAAGATCTACAGGGTCGACAGGACTGGAAGGGAGAGATAGTGAGGAAAAGGGATGTGTGGGGCCGAACACCCTCCTCTGTGTCACTGCCTGGATGCACCTCTGCTGGGGCTTGCCAAGACAGGGATGACATCTGTCTCTGGGTTCATCCCAGGGTTTGCACCCTGTGTCCTCGTACACCACCATGAACATATTCCCTCGCACCCTTTCCATGTCGGTGTAGCCCCCCAGGAGCCTGTGTTGAGGATGAAGGATGCATGTGGGCAGAGATGGTCCCTGCCCTGAGCAGCCAAAGCACGAAACCAGAGCAAGAGGAGAGGTTTATGGAGGGGTGAGGAGCCACAGAGGACGTTAGGACAGGATTCTTCTTGGCTTTGGACATTTGGGACGAATCACTTTGGGAAGGAGTCTCATTGGCCTTGCAGGAACCTCGGTGGCTGGCTCGGACCAGAGGGCAGCTTTAGATGGTGAAAACTAATGAGGGTGACTCCCCATGGCCATCCAGGGAATGTGTAATAATATCAGGAGTTTAACTAGATCTGCCGAACCCCAGCTCAGTGTCTTAATCAGAGGGTGACTCCCCCTGAGCATGTAGCTTTGGGGCCTCAGAGAAGAGCTGATGTTGAAGGGCCATTAGAAATTTCCACCTGTGGTATGCTCCAACCAGCCTGACCGATATTTTTAACAATGAAAATCAGGTTGTAGTGGTGTAACAGGGTTTTTAATTTCATTTTTGGACAGCAATTGGGTACTGGTATGTGGAAGGCTATCCCTGGGGCTGGGGAAGGGGACCCTTATTTGTGTCTGTATTAGGAAGTGGGGTGGCCCCAGGGGGAGCCACCTTTGGAGCAGTGATGGACAGCTGGTGCTCGTTTAATGATGTTTCAGAGGGACTTTATTTTGGACTGGTTTGGTCTGGCCCTGTGGACCAAATACTGGTGTGTTCACAGGTCTAAAGCCCATTTTCCAGTTGGATTTTTCTCCAAAAGAGATTCAGTCCTGGCATCACTCTGTAATGGAAACCAAAATGCAGGAAGCGGGGGCAATTAGGAAATTTTCCACAAAGGAGTGCTCTGATCTGAATGAAAACGCTAATAGAAATGCATTCAGTGAGTATCTTTTGCTGACCAACTTTGCAGGACTATATTCCTTTTCTTTTCTTTCTTTCTTTCTTTCTTTCTTTCTTTCTTTCTTTCTTTCTTTCTTTCTTTCTTTCTTTCTTTCTTTCTTTCTTTCTTTCTTTCTTTCTTTCTTTCTTTCTTTCTTTCTTTCTTTCTTTCTTCCTTCCTTCCTTCCTTCCTTCCTTCCTTTCT
>VZSZ01003998.1:385386-404794 GCA_013398815.1 Ibidorhyncha struthersii
CCTTCCTTCCTTCCTTTCTTTCCTTTCTTTCCTTTCTTTCCTTTCTTTCCTTTCTTTTTCTTTCTCTCAATTCCCGGCTGACAATTGACAGGAACTCCCTTTCAGCATGGGTTTGATCACTCGCTGACAGCAAACGTGCCCAGCACAAAATGCTCTGACCATTGGCATTTCCTAAGTGGGGAAAACCGCTCAGGCTGAAGCTTGGGATCAGCATCACACCCCTTTAAGTCAATCCCAGGGAATCCGCAATCTTTCCACAGCAACGAAGTTTTCTCAGTGCTTTCCTAGCTAGCACAGAGAACCGACGAGCGTCAGCCCCGCACAGGGATGTTACCAGATTAAACCCGGCGGCACAATAGGCAGGGCAAAGTCCCACACCTTCCCATCGCTGCCGCCGACCGGATCCCCGCGGCTGGGCTGGGATCGCTTGTCCTGTGCTGAATGCATTACGTAAGGCAGGGATCGTTTGTCAGCCGCGATGGTACAAACATAGCTGCAGGCAGATTATGCAGAGAGAGAGAGAGAGAGAGAGAGGAGGGAGACGGAGGAAGGTCTCTCCAGGAACGGTGCTCCACGCAACTGAGGATTGCAAGTTGGCAGGTTGGCGGCTGGCCGAGCTGCCGTGAGGGTGTCGCTGGCGGTCCCTGACATGCTCTTGTTCGTGTGGGATGCTTGAGACAGGCACGAGAGACTAAGTTGGGGACGAGGATTGGCATGAGGATTGGACCAAAATGGAAGGGCTTCTGTCTCCGATGAGAACGAAGGTAGGGGAAGATGTTAATGTCTTTTGAAGCTGCTTTTACCCAAGGAGGGGAAGGGGAGGCGCGGGGCTAGCTCTGTGAATAGGGGGCTTGCCGAGCTTTTGTCTCTTTTCTCTCTCTTTTTTTTTCTTTCTTCTTTTTCAAAACTACACTCGTGAATGTAACTCAGCGGAGGAGTGACAGCAGTCGCCTCCAAGAGGGGAGTAACCCATCACTCTTCCTCGACAGAGATGACCTTTGTAAATGAGTTTGCCTTTTGGAGTAGACAGCCATATTTTTGTTTGAATTTCCAGTCGGAGGCTCTCATTGTGTCTGTGTGTCTGTGCGTGCTCCCCAGGGAGCCGTTCAGGGAAAGCGTACCTGCGGCGCGGGGAGGGATGGATGGTGCCAGTGGGCTACCCCAGGATGGTATTTTCAGCAGCAAGGGATGCACGGACAAGCAAAGAGGGTGTCTTTGTACCCTGCCAGGGTGGGAGACCTCTTGGTGTGGACCCAGACCAGAAAGCTGTAAAAGAGAAAGTGAGCATGCAGACCTAAGGAATTGCTGCACTTGTCTGCTGCCTTCTCACGCTCCCAACTCTTTTTAAAGGTTTGCCATTAATCCTCATTATTACAGAAACTTGAATCCCAGCATGGAAAAGCCAGAGACAAATACAGGGATGGTATAGTTTGTAAAATCTCCTTCTGTGCTATTATTTCTGTGTGGTTCTGGGGGACAGATTGAATCCTGATTGTATTTTATTTAGTCACTGTCTCCATCCCATGTGGTAACTGCCTTGAGTAAATCTTTCTGATTTCAGTTCATCACCAAATGCAATCCAGCTCCATTGTATTGTATCTCAGGAGTGGGGGAACTGGAATTTAATGACGATTGTTGCTAGCAACAGGGCATCTTCATATGTCTTAAATGCAAGCAGTTTTGAAGGTGTAGTCAGACTAGAGTTGTTTCATATATATATGCCAGACTAGAAAAAAATTCTGAGAAAGCGTCTGGTCCAGCCCCTGTGCTGAGGCAGATCAGCTAGTCTGGTCTCCTCGATTACATCCCTGCCATCTACTATCTTAAATTAAAGACTCTTCAATGATTGAAAGTATTTTCAATATTAAAAGCTAGAAAAGTGATTTTAATAATAATAATTTGCCAGCAAGTGGCTGTACTGCATTTCTCCAGGGGAGCAATTTTTTTTACACTTTAATTCAGTTCTTTTTTGTCTTGCCCAGTAAGTTGGGGATTAAAAAAAGGTCCTACCAACTTCATACAGATCTCTATTACCAAGAATAATGCTAATGGGCAGTTTATAGAATGAAAGATTTATAAAGGATTATAGACCCAGCCATTCATACCTCTCATTACTGAGGAATACGTATGTTAGTCTTTGTAAGGCATTTCTCAGTACTACTTTTTTTTTAAAAAAAATCAGAGAATAGAAAACAAAACAACTGCCCAATAGATCTCATTTCCAGTGTTAGAAAACATAACTTTCAACGTTTTAGTTGATGTTTCCATTCTGCTCCTTTAACCGGGCTTGAAATGATTGCTGGAGGCAGTCTCTCCCAGAATTGGTGTGCTATCAGGTTAACGCATGGATTAGTCAGGCGTGTGTACTATCAGCACCTGCAGCGCGTGTGCGGCTATAAAAATGACAGAGTAAGGGAAGTGGACCGGGACTGGGTATTATGTTTGTTCATCTGACTTGCTTCATAGCTGCGTCTGGAATGTAAATCCTAATAATGCCATTCACAAAGTGTAATCTCAATTACCACTACCAGGTTATTTATTGATCCTATAGAAGAATCTGCTTGGGAATACAGACATGATCCTTTGGATCCCAATGTGCTCTCATATCAGAGGAAGGGGCAGATTCTCACCTCCTTTGTATATGGGAAAAGCTTCTCAAGCCAAAGCAATGCGGTTTTAAACCATCGATTGTAATGATGCAAAACTGACGTGATTCTCTTAAAGATCCAGATCCTGACGTTGGTGTTACATTGCTGTTAATCTGGAGCAGCTCCGTGGCAGCTGATGCAGATATTCAAACAGACTCTGTGTAATAAAGATCAGGAATTGGCCCTTACGTCTTTACCTTCCAGAGAAATAACAATGAGGAGATCACTTGAATAGATTTGGAAAACTAATCTCATTTGCAAGATGCTTCATAGCTGGCAGTGGCTCCCTGCTCACTCGCCAGAGAATCGAGTGTAAATTCTATAACTCTCCAAATACAATCTTAATATGATGCCTACAAAAAAAAACACTTGACAACAGCGAGGCTGCCGTTGTGCCGAGACCCCTGCCTGTCACACTCCCTAATATTGCCTCGTTTTTTCCCCTCTACTCCCCCGTCTGTCTGTTTCCATCTGTTGTCGCTTGTTTTACACTTAGGCTGCAACTGTTAGAAGCTGGTTGGAAGTTTTTTTGTCCTTTGGTTTGTACGGTGACAAGAAGGATGGTGGGATCCTGGTCATCTCCAGCAGCGCTGCCTGGAGTGTCTGCGAGCTCTGAGACTTTAACCTGCCTGAAAACATCTCCATGTTACAGTGAAATGCAAATAAATGCTCATTTTTAGCTTTAGTGTCCCAGGCAGCTATATTAAATCTGCTCAAATCTAGACAGAAAATTAAAAAAACCCAACATTTTGCTTTGTTTCCATGGGTAGGTAGGAGTAAGGGCTGTGACTCTTGCGAGGACCTCTGTGGTCTGTCACCAAGGGCTGAGGACGACGTGTATCTGCCTCTCACAGCCAAACAAGCAAAGATCTCTGTAACTAAAATGAGGTCCAAATCCCTGCAGGTGGGCTTGGGCAAATCTCATGGTGGCGACTGAAAATATGATCGCTGTCAGCTCTTTGGTCCCTTTTGTTCACAGAGGTTCCCACCCCACAAGAGAGCTGGCAGAGGGACAGGTGGGCACATCTTGACTTCAAAACTCCAGTTTAGGGTGCAGGAGGGCTGGAGCTGGGACGCTGGACACAGCGTGCAGGGCAGAGACATAGGCAAGTGTCCTCACCTCTCCACCCAGCTCCACGGCAACGCTTGCCAGCAGAGGGCTGGGAATACACAGCCAGGAGTGTATTTCACAGGGGACTTATTTCCCTTTCCACAATGTGATAACCCGTTTGGTTACTGGGCCGTGCTGGGTGATCATAGAGCGGGGTGTTTAATAACTTAGAAACTCTTTAAAATATTTGTTGAGGTAAATTGGATATCAAATGTTAAGTGCATTACACCATGTAATGCACTCCACTGCAGTAAGTCAGGGGTGATTAATACATTTCTACTTTTATATAACCGGGATGCACAAATGCAGGAATTTAAGGGAAAGTGGAGGAATGTGTGTTAAAATGGGCTGGTATATCAAAATCAAAGCATAAGTGGAACACACTGAACAGGAAACTTACCACATTTTTACTGTTGATGGTTAAATTTCATGTGACTAGCAGTAATAGTGGGACATAAATATTTGGTGGTTTAATTATGATACTGATAAATATTACCAGAATCAGTCGAATTCTGTAGCCTAGTATGTCTGAGCCCCTTTTTTAAGAGCCAATGGATGTACACAATAGCAATGTCCCCATGCCACCTTAAGAGACTGTGAAGTTGATTGAGTACCAGGGAGTGAAAAGAATGAAGAAATGCATAAATATTGCACTCCTTTTGTTAGCCTCCATTTTAATTTGTTTTATAATCCTCAACACATGCACAATTTGCCTTAACCCTCAGTGCATCGCCTTCAGCAAATTACACTGGCATAAGAATTTCAGTAATTTCAGTTTCTCTGCCGTTGACGCTTGCCAGTGCATGCTACTGAATTTGCAATGAGCACCTGGCTTGAACCACACAGAACTGGCTAGCTGCTCTATTTTCCTTTGAGAAGCCTGTGTTTGGCGCTTTTTTGTTTATCAAAGTGCTGCTTTTCTTTCAGACCGGCTGAAAGAACTTTTTCAATGAACTTTTCGTCTGTTCAGAAACACATGCGGAGGGTAAATGGAGATTAATTACCGTTGAATTTACTAAGCTTTGCGTCCAAAGATAATGAATTTTGAGTGTTCCTGTGTACAGAGAATTCAGCTAGGGAACTCAGTAAATAATGTGTGTAATGTTTAGATAGTGCTCTTAAAACGTTAATAGGGCCGTTCTCTCTTATTGAATCTTATTAACTTTATCTGTTTATTATAGATTTGGGGGATTAACAAACTCCCATGGTGTTACTGTTTATTTGTTAAACCCTATTGGCTCTACTTTCAAAGCAATTTAGTTTTTGACCGCTAGATCTCTCAGAAAGAATGGTTAAGTTGTCCTTTGTGCCATACTTAGAGAAGTTCCCAGTGGCTCGAAGCAGAGAAACTTTGGGAGGTGCCACATCCCCCATGAGTGTTAAACAGCAGAGGGCTGTGATGACTGGCCTTTGAGATGGCCAGAGAAAATTGGAAGGCAAAATTGCCCCAGAGAAAGGGAAGTCTGGAGTCTGAGTTACGGCTATGGGTGGGATTGCTGTAGTCTTTAACTCCTTTGGATGGTAACTGAAAAGAGGTTTATGTAAGCAGATTTTTTATTACAGTATAAGGCTGAATCCAGCAAAGCATCTGAGCAGATTCTTAACTTTTAACTCACAAGCTGTCCTGTGCAAGTTAAAGTCAGGATACTGCACAGTATGGAGAGCTACGCATCTTAAAATCACCTTACGGCACTCTTGTACAAGCCAAGACGCAGAGTAAGTCCTTTGCATATGTCATGAAACCGTTCCTGGTGGTTTTAACACTGGCAAAAGACCAAATGGCAAAAGGGGGCACCCATCCCTTCAAAAGCCGCACATTCCTCTTCTGGAGTCTCAGATCCCTGTTTTGATATCACTGTGTATTTAACTCCCATTTTGAACATCCCATCAAAATAGAAAGGTAGAGACGCTAATGACACTCAGAGACTGGGATTTCCAAAGCCATCTGGGGGATTCAGACCTCCTGCCTGGAGTTCCTTCACACAGACAGTGAGCACCCAAATCTTTTGGGTTCCCGTACAATCACCCACCAGTTGACACGGCCACATGAAGTCCACAGGGTGGACTGGGAAGCACCGGTGCCCCCTCGGCAGCCCTTCCACGGGGTACTCACACAGTCTGCCGAGCAGCTTAGTGGGTACCTCCTTCCCTGCCTTATTATTAGCAGTTTGACTCAAGGTTAATGAGGCCATATGTAATTCTCTGAGCTTATAGATGGCTAAAAATAAAGGCAATTCAAGAAATAATGAAGTCCTATGTCTGCTACAGTTAATCATAATTTTATAAATACCTGGGAGAGAGGTTGTAGGGACATAACTCAGAGCAGAGTTTGGTTTCGGAATAACTCTACCATAACATTATGCCTCTGGAAAAGCAGAGCCCTTTCTGTTCTTCTGTAACATTTCCTAAACCCATCCAGATTTAAAAACAATATATCACTGAACATAAAACTGAAAGGTTATTTTTCCTCCCCGGCTGTGCTTTGTATCAGTGCAGTGAGATGCCATGCCTGACTGGGCCCTGCCCTCACGCGCAGTCACAGCAGGGGTGGGTTATTTACCGTACAGGGGGAAAGCATCCTGGTGGATCCTGGGCAGGAGCTGGTCAATGCACCATTAATGAGAATTGCATTGCAGCAACACTAGGAGATCAAAGACCACCACGGGGACTCATACGCTTAGTGCTGGCCAAACATATGTTGAGAAGATAATTCTTGTCCCCAAATGCTCCCTACTGAAGGCTTTGGAGGAGATGGTGGCATTTTGCCTCTGATTTTTAAGGAGGAAGGATTGCAGTGCAGATTCTGATATCTAACCCGTGATTCAATGGCCAGGTGATGCTGTCCTTTCTCAGTGCCTTCAGTGGTACAACTGAGTCGAGGTTACACTATCCTAGCACGGAGCACCCTTGGGTGCACACCAGCTCAAGCTGGTTCAGCTTTTGCTGAGCACTTCCCTGATGACCATCAAACAGCCCTTGAGATGGACCAGGATGATCACAAGGCCAGGGTTGTTTTGCCTTTCACAGACAGCATGGTCACCTGGTTGGGGTCCACCATCTGCCATCACCAGCTGAGCACCAGGAACCACATCGCTGGGAGATGCAAATAGGCTTGATACCCCATTGTGCTGGAGCCTGGAATGATCACAGCATGCCTTGATGACTAAAGCTCTCTTATTGTGTATGAAATGCCACTGGGTCCTTTCAGGGGATGGAAATAGGAACTGTTCCAAACTGCCCTGCTCACCTCCCCCTGTCAAGATACCACATTCCATCTCAAGCCAGCCTGCACCCTGGCCTCAGTTCTCCATGTCTTGCTCAGCCTGTGCAAAGCCCAGGCTGTAGCAGAGGTGTCCAGGAACATCTCAGCTTCCCAAAACCTTCCTGAAGCTGAGGTTGCCTCAAAGTGCCCAAGGACCTTCTCTTGGCTCCCATGGGACCTCACAGAATAACACAGGCACTGGGGTCCTATGTAAAGACCACAATGATACCAAATTGAAATTAATAACAGTAGCAATAGCAATAATAACATAATAATAATTAGTAATAACAATAATAAGCTTTAAAATGCAGTAGGACAAGGCATGGACTGAAGGACTAGAAAATTGACAATGACACCATAAAGAGCATAAAGCTCACTAGCTCAGCGTGCGGGTTACAGGCTTCAGTTTTTTTTTAATAAGTTCACCCATCTTCCTAGTCATTTCATTAAGCAGTTTGCTTAATGGGCAGCTGTTGGCGAGGCAATTGGCCATCCCTTTCAAAAGCAGAACTCGGACTGAGCCGCCCGCTGTTAGCTGTGAATCACAGGTTGTATCCACTGGGGAAGGTCGTAAAGTCTTAACTGCTGTAAAAATGGGAAAGTTGTGAGGATGATTATGAAACAAAAATGATGGTTGTCCCAAAATGCCAGCATGGTAGTTATCTATGGAGGAAAACAGCTCTCCTGCATGGCTGTCTGATATATTAGGTCATTCTGAAGGCAGTTATTGGTAGGGACTGTGTGCATTTAATGTTTGGGACTATATGGAATGCAATAAAGCACTTGCACAATGCATATTTCATGTACAAAACGTCTGATCCATGACCAGTGCATACCAGCATATCTCTAAGCACCTCAGCACACACTTCAGGAATGATAATATTATAATATTTTACTGGTTTTAGATGAATGTAAAAATATACGTACAGCTGGGCATGTGGGCTTTCTTCCTGAGAATGCACACCTGATGTACTTTAGTTTAACTTGCCCTGCATTCCTCTTTTATCTACATTGCAATACAAACCCCACCAAACCTATGAGACCAAAAGTCTGACCCCATTTGGGATTCAACCAGCAAGATGAAAATCCCAGGCCCTGCAGGTTGTTCCAGTTCAGAGGAGACCTGAGGACAGATACAGCTGTATTTTGATGTAATTTATAAACACATAATAATGTCAATAAACATACAAAGTCCTGTTTCCCTGAGCACAGCAGGTATCAAACAAATGAGAAGGTAGTTTTCCTGCTTAAGGTGCCTTCTTTCACGCAACACGCATCCACACCTGTGTTTTTCCTTGGTGCCTTGGTCCTTAGCTTGGTTATACTATAAGGGAGGTTTTTTTCCCCTCCCTAATACAGTCACAGGGTATCACAACACATTGCAGACCAGCTCAGGGAGTCAATCTCTTCTTCTCTTCAAGCTCCAGGTCCACAACTGGGTTTTTTAGGGAAAGCCCTTGTCCTTTTTGTGCAGGAGTTCAGTTTATGTGGAGGTGTTGTGTGGCAGCCTGGCAGCACCCAGCTTCTCCCCACGTCCAGAACAGCAAAACCTCCCAAAACGCAGCTATCCCCAGGCAGAACCATTGACTCAGGTCACATATCACAGTCTGAACACTGCTATTAAAGGCTGATTTAATAGTGAATGCAGTATAAATATCAGTAATAAAAAGCACCACTCCTTCTTTTATGAAATCCTGTTCACGGGTCTCCCGTGCAACAAAACCCAGAGGAGAGTGGTGGCTCTCGTGGCATGTCATGGGGTCCCCTGGGCCACAGTGCTGGTGAGGCGCAGCCCAGAGCAGCAACCAAACCCATTCCAGTCTCTCTGAAAATGTGCAGATACCATCACTCTTCTGCTCATCCGGGGCTTGGTAGCACAAACGCTTGCAAAGCTTGACTCTGCTGAAGTAACATTAAAGGTAGAAGTGATCTCCTGGGTAGACAGCACTTAAACCACTTGAGGCTTTGAAGACAGGAGGTCAAAAACAATATCTCAAGTCAGTTATCAGCCAGTCCCGTCTTCCCTTCCTCCCCTCCCTCTGGCTTACAGCTGCAGGAGCTCAAGTCCTTTGATGTAAACCTGTCAGACGCTTTGGTCTCTTCCCTGCTCTGCCCTGCCCTATTCTTCCACATACACATTTGTGTGAGATTTTAATTATAAGCATGATCACATTGGTAAGAAAACCCTTCCTTAATTACACGCTCAATTAATTCTAGTAGCTTAGGAGCTGAAAGACGAAGTTAGGTGAAATCATTACTTCTTCATCTAAAGCTGGATCTCTCCACGGCCAGGTTTGGAATAATACTGTGGAAGTAATTTTTCTTTACAAAAATGGATTTCATTTAGAAGAGATTAAATTATTTTGGATAGAGGGAATTAGAGTATTATCTGGTGCCACTGAAACTCCTTTCCAGCAAGACTAATTACTTATAGGACTAATCTTTTCAGTAAATATTCCATGATCAGGCCTAAGAAATATATGGTACAAATAAGGCAATATTCACCCTCATTACAGCTGGCACAACCCCTCCCCTAATGTATTGTGGTCTTCAGAGAGAGATCAGGTGAGATGAGAGATTAAACATGTCTTCATAACATCAGATACCTCTCCATGGCACCGGTGCCCCAAAGTTTATCCCTCACACCCTCACTGGTAGTTGGACAGCACATGTACGGGTACCGGTGGGATGGGGGTAGGGACACCTGAGAAACGTCCAGGCTGAAGCCAGCTCATCTGAGCTTTAAGCCAGGATCTGTGTCTGTCTTTATCAGACCAGTGACTCCCAGCATCTGGGACGGAAAACCTGTGCGGCATCCCCAGGATGCTGACACCCACGGCAGCAAGGAAAATAAGGCACAAGTGCAGGGGAAACAAAATCCAAGATGGAATAAACAGTCTAGGAGGCAGGGGAGGATGCAGACAGAGGATCAGGACTGGAGAAAGGTGTTTGAGAAGTGGCAATCAGGACTAAATAGATCTGGTGTGGAGAGGAAGAGTGAGGGATGGAGGGGCAAGGAGGTGGTAGAAGACTTCTGCCCGTGGCATGGATGCCTCCTCCTGCCCAGATCCCGTGTCCCAGCTTGGTGCAGGTCGTAAAACACACACGTGTAAAGCTGCCTTGTAAAAAAGGAACACCATCAAGATGCAAAGCTAGGAAATATCGGAGCAAGGGACATCCCTGCAGCCCTGTCCCATCTAATTATGCAGTCCCACACTGCTTTTCCACAGGTTTCTTCTCATCTTGTGCATAAGATGGACAATAGTCAGATAATGAGCAGCTATTCCTTATTTTGTATTCTCCCTATTTCTCAGGGAATAACCCTAGGTCATATTTACTGAATACTGCCCTGAAAACAGAATTATTCATTTTCTTATGTATTTTTTTTCTGTAGTACTAATTGCAACAGTACCAAAGCTCATCAAACCTGTAATCAGACTGTGGGTTTGTCTCCTTTTAATTGATGCAGAACTGAGCCATGAAGGAATTGTTAAAGGTCTCCTCCAGTTTTGGGCCATATCTGACTTTTCTGCATCCTTAACATTATACAGTGCTTTCTGTGTTTGTTGTGCCCCTCACCATTTGCCTCTGGCAGAGCCCAGTCTTTCTTCAAGTCATGTGCCAGGGGTGTCGCTCACAAACCCGAAAAAAAACCTTAGATGTCAGGGATCATTAGTAAAAGTTTGGGATATATGAATCACCCATCACCAACTGTCTTCACCCGAAGACTATTTCATCTTCTGCGGTGCTCCTCAGCCTCATTCCCTGTGCACCTTCTGCCTGCCACAAATGCCAGAGAGCCCTTTAGAAAGCAGACGCCTTCACTGATTCATCCTTAAGACAGCTCCACCCCACACAAGGAAGAAGGAAATCATGGGGGCAGAGGTTAGGGTGAAGGGAGCATATATGATCATGCAATTAAAAATTGCATCATAAAACATCCACTTATGCCTGGCATTTTCTAACTTTTCACCCTGATATTCACCCAATGCAGTTTCCACATGTATAATGCCAACATGCATATGACTATTGTCATATGGCTATTTTTTACTTAACCTCATGTTATTAATTCCCTCTAAGAGTTCAAGATAAATTGACTGCAGTTAATCATTCCTCCTTGCACCTTTTCCAAGTAACCCAGATTGACAAAACAGATAGTCGTGGGAGTAGATGTGAGCAGAGCTGAATTGACTACATGAAAAGGCCAGGCAGCTTTTGAAAGCACAAATAAAAATACAGCACTGTGGCAAAACCATATGCTGAGGGTGGGGAGTGAATTTGTGTCCTTCCACTTGCATCTCTCTATATGCCATCTTTCCTTGGAATAAATGTCTTCGCGTATTCCACATGAAAAGCTGCATCAGATTATTTGCCCTTTTTTGATAAGGTAGTAAAGAAAGCTTTATAAAATGGGTGTGACTTTTATACTGTGTTGCAACTCATTTTTGGAAATATGTGTCTGCATACACCAGTAGTCACCCTGTTTTAAATCACTCATGCACGTTTACTGATGGTATTTGCATTGTCGTTGAGTGTAGATTTTCTAATTAGTGAACACAATATTATTACTAAGGTAGATTGTCAGGTAGATTAAGAGCAAAACATTAAGCAAAAACATTTTGTTGGCATTTCTTTAACTTCCAACCAGCTCTTTTCAGGTTCTAAATAGATTCTTTTGCTTAGACCACAGTTTTGTCACATATGTTTGGGTTTGAGTTTTTTTTGGAAGATTTTCTTAAATGGGTGATAACAGCATTCTGGGGCTTCAGCAAGTGCAAAGGGGAACTAAAGCCAAATGTTTCAAACCTCTCCCACAGACATCACAAACCCCTTTCACCAGGTGAACCCACATTTCTCCTGGATACAGCAAAAAGGAAGGGAAATGTGGCAGAAGAAGCGGGTGACTGAGATAGCATTGCGTAGGGTCAGAGTCTCTGCTGGCATAACTTCTGAAAGTCGGGAGAGATAAACTGCAGTTTCTTGTGCGTGCAGCTGAGTCCCAGGCTTGTTTGTGAGAATGAGTCACATTAATATGGGAACATCACAGATGCACAGAAAGATGGTAAAGTTGTTTGGGAAGCCATCAAAGGCTGGAAAAAAACAAATACAAAAGAAAAAAAAAAGAAATTATAATGTTTTTCAATCTGGACAGAAAAAGAGAAAGGGTATTTCTCTTCTTTTTTTGTTTTTATTTTCCATGAAAAGTATCTACGTCATTAAATCATCTTTAGCCATTAATCTTCACCAGGAGATATCATCCGCAGTACAAACAAGAAGATGAAATAAAGCTACGTTGCCTATTGCGTATGTTGAAAAGGAATTAGTGTCAGTGGAGAAAAGACCAAACCCAAAGGGAATGAAATTCAGGGCAGAGACTCAGCAATGCAAACTCCTGTTCTACCACTAACCTGGAACGGACTGTGCCAGTTCATATCCAGTCAGGACAGTGGCTGGTCCTTCCTCTGTGTGATGCTCCAGACAGTGCAGAATAAGGACCAAAATTAGGAATTCTTTAAAACTTCAACTTCTAGAGATTGACTGGTAAATTCTTACCAGAGATGATGCTTTTGTAGACAAGCCATGGAAATTTTTAGCAAAGAATCAGGAATATTTGCATTGGTATCAACAAAAAAATAAACTAAAATCAAACCAAACTGAAACTCAGAACCAAGGAGAGATTCATGGTGATTTGTGAAAATGAGAAATCTTAGAAATATTTCCACAAACCTAAGGAAGTGGTTAAAGACTCCCAGAAGCAAAAATTAATGCTGAGCATTTACATTCATTTGACAGAATTTATCTACTCTTCTGCTCCATAAAACCTAAGTGCAGTACTTAACCTGCAACCCCCAGTGATGTCTGGTGTGTGTTACTTCCCAGCCCCAGCGATGCTCAGAGACGTGCTCTGCAATGCAGAATGAAGTATATGGTGGAGCCTGTGGGCTGAGGGGAAATCATTATTACACAGTAATCAATACTGTGCATCTTGCATGGCTTCTCGGCTTCTCTGACATCCTACAGTTGCTGTCAGAGGTTGGGATTGGTTTTTTTTTTCTGATTTGAATAAGGTCATAGTTTGTTTGCGGGCTTTTGATTTGAATCGATTTTCTTCCTTTTATGATGATGACAACACTCCTAAATTAGCCAGCAGCGCTGAAGCCTCAGTATACATCATTTTAGCACTGATGGTGGAGGTGAATGTTATTCTTTCAAAATCAGTGCAGCTGAAACTGCAGTATTTTGAATGAATTTATTCCATATCTTTTGTGGTTTTTTAAGTGTAGGAGTCAGACAGGGAGAAGGGAGTGGGATCAAGTGCTTTACTCCCTGTAATATGTTGATAAAGAGGATAGACACAGTCCTGCTGATGCCAGACTTAAAAAGGTAAAGACTTTTACCATTCCCAGGTGGTCTTAGAGATGGACCGTCTGGACACAGCTTGGGATGGACTGTGATGCCAAGATCCTTCTGCCAGAGAGTAATGGGATTCACTGAGTCTCTGAGAACAACACAGGGTGGAAATTTGGCTTAAAATTTTCCTGTCAAAGCTTTTCCAGATTGCTTGCTTTCAAGATGTCTTGGTCAAAACATGTTAGCCTTAGACTCTCCCAGTCTACATCAGCAGCATCTCAGAGCACTCGGTGGATTCCCTGGGGCTAGGGGGTCTATGTTTGCTCAAGGAAGATCACCCCCAGGCTCCCTGCACCCCAGCAAATCTCCAGTGGATAGCCTGCTTAAGGTCTTGGCCCTGGTCCTTCAGAGCTGGCAAGACCTTTGGTTTGGTACTGAGGGCCTGAAGCACACTAGTGTCTTTGCTGTTACATGTCTCAGTTCCTCCCCAGGAGGGGTGAAGACCTAGATACCCTTTCTGTAGTCAGGGCTTCACAGAGATCTACCTGATGATCTGGGACTAGGGGTTACATCCTGGTGTCCGGGTCCCAGAGGGAACAGGCCAGTAGGGACATAGAAGCTTTCCAGTCCAGCACCATCTGCCTCATGCTGCCTCATCCTCTTTTTACAGCTTCATCACCCCATGCTGCCTTGCTTTCTTCTTCCAGCAAACGGGGACTTAAGAGACTTCCACTGTGGCCTCAGAAACCTCTTTGTGCTGGCTCCCTGCCCAGCTCTGAATTGTCCTCGCAGATTCATAAGGAATACTATTGAAATAACACACTCCCATGGATAACACCCTATAAACTTCTGCTGCGTTCTCCCACTGCACTTACTGCGAGACGAGAAATGTTAATGCCTCGAGGGTGTCCTCTTAATTGCATGGCGTCTGTCCAATGGAAGCATATGTACAAATTAGCTGCGATTGCTGGTGTGCACAGTGGTAGTGCTGCTTGGGAAGATCTCTGCTGGTATTAACGCAAATACAGGAGGTAACTCCATAGAGAAGTCAGCCATGGTTTGGTATTAATCCTCAGGCACAAGGCATAAGGATTTTCTGGCTTGACTGTAATGCAAAACAAACCATGGTAATAATAGGGTCCTCCAGCCAGCTGATTATGAGAGATTAATTAATACCTACCTCAGCGTGAGTATATTCCATACCTTATGTAGAAAGCAGAAGAAAGTGGACGGATATTTCGAGGAATGAGCAAGTAAGTGTTGGTGAGGAACCAGTGAATAGCATTGAATTATGTGTGTATTATTCTTGGTGTGATTGTTCCTCATCCCCCAAGGCTGTGGATGCCTTATAAATGAATTGAAAAAAACAATGGGGGGAATAAAGAAAAAAAACAATGGCTGTAAAACTGAAGTGATGCTACTTGTGTTTGCTGCTTGGGTGGGCAGGGCTTTCACCTTAAAATGTGTTTGTGGCATGCTCAGAGCAAGCAACCTCCTTCACCAGTAAACTCACAAAGCACCAGCCCTCACCTTATCCCAACGCTGTATGAAAGTTTATTAAGACGTAAAGATGGTTTATTCCCCTTTGAAACTGGTATTCTGAGCTGGTCAGGAGTGGTTTTCCTGAGGATTTGTTTAAGCAACAGGTCAGGCAAGCAATGGTCACTGATATATGTGCTCTTGCCACGTGCTGGCCAGACTATCTTCCAGGTGAGAAAGCAACTCTCCTCCAGTCCCAGCCAGGTCATGGTCTTGGTACCAAAGGTTTGGTGGTGTTGTCAGTGGCAGCCTTTTGCCCACTGGTGCAAAAGCATGGGTAACTGCTCTGCTTTATGCAGCTCAGCAGAGCTTTGATAGCAGGATCTGAAGGCTGGTTAGCAGCCGTATTCATCTGTAATAAGGCAACTACAAAGTTAAGGTGTGCATTTATTAATGCGGTCACTAGCAAAGGAAAAAAAAAACAAGGAAGCTGCCAAGCAATTACATGAAAATAGAGCCAGACGAAAAGTGAGTTCATTTGAAAAGATAGATGCTCTGAGGAGGAAAGGGTGGGTGTGAGCTCCCGAGGACTGCTGGATTTGGAAACGTTTGTAGTTGAACCTCACCTGACATGCTTGTTGCTTTCCTGGCCTTAGGGAAGTTACTTAAATCTCTGGTTTTATCTCCCCCAGTTTTCTAAATTGAAGTTGTAATACCTGCCCACCTACTCACCTTTCAAAAGAATATTCTGAAGCTCTGTCTGTTTGTAAACTGCTCAGGAAACACTCTCTCAGTATATAGCAAAATTTGTAAAAAAAATAAGCCTGGAAGGCACTTGGGCTTGGCGACAAAATAGACACATTTGCAGTGTTTGCAGTAGAAGTCTGTTGAAACTGTTCTCAATACTTCCAGCATGAGAGATTTGACCCCCAGGTAGCCAGCTCCTCTCCCAGTGCTTAACTAATATTATGGGTAAAGAGGGTTTCTTAATGCCAGCTTCATTTTTCTCTACAGAGTAAGACAGATTGGCCTTCTCTTGCAATTAATCCCTGCCCTATCTACCACCTCTTTATGACAAAGTGTTTCAGAGACCCTCAGGCTTCTCTTTTCTGGACCACAGAAACCTACATCATTTAACCTTTCTTCACTGGTCACGTTTTCTAAACTATAATCATTCCCATTGCCCTCTTCCAGAAATTGTCCAATAATTTCTCAGAAGATGGTGTGCAAATGTGGGCACAGGTATGTCTACTACATCTTGAACACATTCCTCAGATGAGATCTACCTTCATATCTTTATTATTTTTTTTGCAATATACCATCATGCTGTTGATTCATGTGCAGTTTGGGATTCAAAATGCTACAACCTAAACTATATTCTACATGGCATGGAGATTTACCCTACTAGTAAGTTGCTGCTTTTTGTTGTTGTGAAACCTTTCACATCTTTTCTAATTTGCCAGCCTCCAATATTTTTCTCTCCGCACGTATCCACATGCCAATTTTTTATTGACAGATTGTTGTAAAATTAAACAGAAAATGCTACTATTGCTGCAGGTTTACTTTAACCATCCTATAAAAATTAATATAAAGTAAAAGCCATGCTGTAAAATGTTTTAAAACCCCGTGAGCAGAATATTCATCTCTGTTGGATTTTATAGGGTTTTAGAGCAACTCCAACAAACCCCTATGAATTTAGGGCTCAGTCTTTAGCTTGTGTGACATGCCGTATCTGCTTTGACTTCATTATAGCCACACCGATTCACAGCTACCGAGGAGCCAGCCTTTAATCTCTACTGCCCACCGCAGGAACTGCGCTTCTCAGGGCTGACTGAGACACTGTACACTTTGGACCAGATCTTCTCACACTTTACGAGCCTCATGCGTGCAAGGAAGGAGCAGCGTAAGTGATGGGAGGAGATGGCCTCTTTGCATCCTCCAATGTGTGACCTGGATTTCTCTTTTCCAGGACAAGTAATAAAAAAGCTGGCACAGAAGTGCAGCTAAAACTCCCTTTTTCCAGCATGATCTTCCAAGATGTATCTGCCAAGTCCTCAGCGCTGTAAGTAGTTACATGAGGTGTTGATATTAGTGCTGACCATCAGATGCAGGTCTCGTCTGTGGGCAAAGACCAACCCCAAATCCCACACCAGTGTTGGATGCAAACCTTCCCATTATGCTTCCAGTGGCTCCATCGCACCCAACGACAGCAGCAGCCAACATTCAGTCTTTGATCCAAGCTCAAACTTCTGCTTGGCTTGTGTTAAGGCATGGCATGCTGGGACGTATAGTCCTTGCTGGATAATTAAGGGAAAATATGGACACAATTTGGTAAATCACCCATAAATTAAGCCCTACACAATGGCTGTTGGCAGGTTGCTAGTGCAACACTTAACTGAGGAAAATTTGGCCTTCACAATTTTTCCATGTGAATCTACAAAGTACTTTGCATATTGATTATTTACTAATCAGGAAATGTACTTTAGCAAGTTTATTCCTGTATAAACTTCTCAAGCATGCAGATGCCTTAAAGCAGGCTACATAGCTACCAATTGTATTTTTAATTGCTGTGTTTAGACAGTCTCATTGATCTAATCAGAGCTAAATAAGCCCCATGGTACTTCCCATAGTAAAGTTTACCGAGGATGCGTTTCTTTAATTTGCTATAATGAAACCTTCTGCTGTGCTGTCGCCGGTCAAATGCAATGCCAGTGAGCAGAGGGGGACGCTCCACACTTTAATAAATTTGTTGTTATTTCTGCCGTTCAGAAATCCCATCACCCAGGCAGGAGGAAAGCAGCTGGGTGACATTATCAGTAATTGCTTAATATTGTCATTGCATTTGCTTACAAGGAAAAAAAGCCACAGACTATCAATCAGCCAACAGAATATTCATAGTCTATGATAATAGTAAGTGCTATTTGAATGTCATGGCAACAGTCACACAAGCAACGTGATCTTGTACTTGATTACTTCCTGCTGCATTCCTGATAGTGTCCATATTGCTCCATTAATTTTGCTCTCTTTTTCTTTTTTTTCCAGTCTCATTTGTGTTTGGCAAGGGCACAAAATACACAGCACCTTTTCCCAGAGAATCCCAGTGATCAGGACCTCTTGGGTTATCTGTAACTGTTCGGTAGCCTAGATATGTCCTATACTGGACCCAGCATTCCTGAGTGCATTTTAGGCATTATGTCTGGATTATTACAGTAGGTAATCTCTGAAATCAGATTTGAGACTGACTTTTGTGAAAAAGATTTAGAATAATCTCATTAAATAATTTGTTGGAAGGGCTTTTCAGACAAGGGTAAATAAATTGATTTGTCTAAGACACATCTGGGCCTGTCTCATTCTCAGCTTGGCCTAGTGACCTGTGTTTTTCAATTGCTTTTTCTCATCCACATTTGTGGTTCATGGGTTTTAAAGGGCAGAAAACATAAGCATTTAGTCTTCTGCGTTAGAAATTCATGCAGTAATTTCTATATCAAATCCATAACTTTTGAACAGACAGTGGCATATACTTTTAGAAAGAGCTCTTTGGAGGGCTGCAGCTGATTGGTAATCTGGTATATCACCTAGTAAGTTGTTTTATATATTAGTAACCATTCTTCTTAAACAACAACAACAAAAATACAACAAAATGAAACAAGAGGAAAAAGCCGAGATCCTTATTTGCAGCCTGAATTTCCTCATCTTCCGCTGTCATCCCTGTAGAGCTCATTACAACTTTCACTTCAGCTTGAGGAGCTGAGTCCTGTGCAATATCTCCTCATGCAAGTGCTGATAGGTTGTAATCGAGTTATCTCTTAACCTTCCTAAAGATAAACTACTTTAAACAAATTGGTTTAACAAAAGTGAAAAGTTCTGGTGGGGCGGAGGTGTCTGAACTCATGTTAGACAACTTCTGGACTACTATTTGGACTCTGTTGTGTTTCTCTTAAGGACCATTTCTAGTCCAGCAGAGACTTGAACTGCAGGGTCCCGAATGAGTGTACTGTCACAAGGAGGTGCAAAGGGGTATAGGGACTACCAGGAAGGGACTGGAAACATTTCTTTAGGGTACTTGAACCAGCAGCCCAGTTCAGCCATCACCCACCAAAAATGATGCAAATTTTCTAGCTCAGTCTGCCTTCTAAATGTATCAAAAGCATATTAACTAATTTGATAATTTTATTGTAATACCTTGGCTATTTTCCTCTTTCTTTTTTTTTTTAAAAAAAAAAAAGAAGAAAAGGGAAATGCAATGTTTGACCAGGAAAGTTAAGGAGAGTAAGTAGCCTGGTCTACCCTGAAGGAAGACAATTCCAACTTCCAGTTTTACCTTTTCTTTTAATTCCCAGCTCTAATAGATCTTCCTTATGTAATTTCTTATTTAGTCCTTACGTGCTTGAGTTTCTTGATGATCACACTGGGAATAATGGCGATGTTGTGGGCATTTCACAGAATCACAGAATCACAGAATAGTCAGGGTTGGAAGGGACCTCTGGAGATCATCTAGTCCAACCCCCCCGCCAGAGCAGGGTCACCTACAGCAGGTTGCACAGGACAGCGTCCAGG